>CAMXCT020006806.1:239743-267243 GCA_947184155.2 Cladocopium goreaui
CTCGCAGAGTAGCAGCAAAGGTCAAAGGTAAAGCCCTGGGACTGGAAAATCAACGGAGTCCCAGCTACAAACATCTCCATGAAATCCGTTGATTTTCCAGTGATTTTCCGATGTAAACCACCATCTGTAAAGGGGATTTTCCAGCCAGTCGGCAAAGGTAAGTTTGAGCCATCCCGAAATGGTTTTCAGATTTGGGTCAAAAGCCTGGTACCCTGGAAAGCACCGAAATAGATGGCTAATAGATCTTGATTCCCCCCAAAAATGGTCCGGTATGTACGTATTGAACTATCCAGTCCTGAAGATACATAGTTGTCCCTAAAGTGGATTTGATTCAGTGGATAAAAGCTCGGGTGCACTTTTTCTTGGTAGTGTACTTTCGCATGGGTGTGCCTAAAAACAGATGGTATAATCCACCAAATTTCAAGTTTAATTTTGAAGATGATGATTAAGCAGTGGACTAAGGGTACCGTGTTCCATCCATGGCAACTGCTATAAACCCCAAACATTCATTCATGTCTTCAGTGGGAATCATTTTGAATCATTCCATCGTTCGAACGTTGGCAACAACATACCTGGAACCTCATCCAGTCGCGCCCGCCAAAATCGCCTCCTTCCAACACTTGGGATTTCCTTGCGTTTTAGGCTGACTGCTCGACAATGACACAATGGACGCATTTGTATCCTCAGTGCAAGGCCAGGTTGTCCAGGCCCTTCAATCAACTTCTCCCATGTTCAACTGTGCAGTGCCTGTTAACTAGTTAATGCCAGCTACATGCATGTGTTTACGGCTTAATGTAAGTAAGACCTGTATCCCAAATTCCTGACACATGAAGCCTCACTTGGCCTGAAACATTCCTGCACCAAGTTTCATTTCCTGAGGTCCATTTGCTCCCGCAACAAAAAACATTGGCAAAATGCAAGGATCAAAAGCCAACAAACCAAAAGGCATGCATTGCATCAGAATCGGGTTGCCTGGCAGTGAATCAGTGTGTATATGTGACATCTCTTCAAATCATTTTCTGCAAGGATCTAGCAATGTTCTGAAGTAAAACCAACAGATTCTGGTCCCCAAGCATCGTAGACATTCCACCAGAAAAGGAGGCGTGAGAAGAATTTTGACTCCCAACGTTTGGAGACACCGAATTCTTGTTTGAATAGACATGATTACGGAACATACATAGTATATCATAGTATGTATAATGCCCTGACTTGTTTCTATACAATGTGAAATCAATGATATAGGTATTAATCTGTACAGGAAGATACACACAAATCATCTCCCTGGCTTCTTCATTAAAACCCTGTTCGCTGGTTTTTCCCTTCAAGAATAACAAGACTTTGGTGCCCCAAATATCCCAAACCGCCAAGATTCCTTCTTGTTCTTCACCTGGAACACTTCAACTCCCAGTGACCCGATCGCTCGTTCCTTCCTTGCAATGCTCGTGCTGGTGCTGGTCGTGGTGGTGGCCAGAGCGATGTCCCTGGCAGCCCTCCCCGCCTGCAACGTGGCGCAACGGGGGTACCAGTTTAGCAAATGATCTCACTAATGTGGGTAAAACAATGTCAGAAACCACCCATTTAGAAATGGTTTATGCCACCTATTTATGGTGATTTGGGGGATGTTGTTTTACCCACATTGTTTGATACTGGGAACCCCCACTATGTATAGTCCCCCTATTTTAATCAGGCGAGCCTTGGCAGGATCCGTTGATCCTCGTCTCTCTGGCAGGGGATCGTTGCGAGCGTCTGTCCTGTCGCATCCCGAAAAAAAGAGACCCTTGGTACTTGGGAGTCTTAGCAATGCTAAGGGTGGATTAATAACCCCCTTACCTGACTAATTTATACTGATTTGGGACGGAGTCCCCCCAAAAAGTGACAATCTCATATCCAAATAGAAACCCCTAGGGCCTGCAAGACGTCAGGATCTGTGGGGGGGAATGCTCTGAGTAATTACAAGTGACCCATGATAATAATAGGATATGATGAGACTCATACTTAATGACTAACAACAATAGTCGACATGATAGTCACCGCCATACAATAGTAGCAAAAAACGTGTGAACTATAACATGTAATAGTAACTACTGTAGTAAAAGAATAGTGTAGAACTAGTAGTAATAATGATAGTAGTGAAAACTGACAAGAAATCGGTACCACGGAATTGAACACCAAAACACCAAATTGAACAACCAACAAGCCCGGCTGATTTTCTGATTTTCAGACCACCCAAAGCGAGGTTTTCAGAAGCGTCATTTCGACAGAGAGTAACAACTCCTAGTATCAGCAAATTTGGTGTGAGCTTCCAACATCTTCCAATCCAGCATTGCAAACCATTAAGAACATGTGGGCTCATCAGGTGCTTCCCATGTTGAAAACACTTCACTGTGAGCAATAGATGCTCCTGTTGCAGCAGCGGTGCCAGGTATTCTCATCATCCCAGCACATGGAATTGCCAGTCTCACCCCAGCGCTCATGACAACATAAGTTCCTCGGCGGGACTCTGACAAATTTCTGCCCTCATCTGGGAAACCGAGTTTTGTTTTGAGATATGGTGAAAAGAATTTTGATCAAAACAAACATGGCTGGATGCTTCTTTTACACTGGAGACTGTCATTTAGGAACTCTGCCGAATCTGAAATATCCACCATAGCAAACCCGCTCAATATTCTGCAGGGGAAATCTCCTGGCCCATCTCAGGTGATCAGAGCGAAGCCAGGTGCCATTCTTGCTGAATATCTTCGAAACATTCCCAGAACATCCCAGAACCAGGATCCAAGTCACCAATTGAAGAAGAGATCCCAGCACTGGTGACGATCGTTCTCGATATTGAAGGTTCCAGCCTAGTCACCATCCAAGCAGCGGGTTGGAACTCAACCCATTCAATCTTGGAATTGCGACCCACTGCGCATACCACACTTTCATGTTCTGCAGTACTTCCTCTTTAGGTCTTTCACTACTTTCCAGCTTTCCAGACTTTCAGGAAAGTACAAACATCAAGTGACCCTCAGCCCAGTACCTTCAACGCCAAGTTGCCATGTAAGCGGACCAGGTCTTGCTCAACGCCTCCAAAGTTCAAGAAGCTGACGCTGGAAAACCGACAAAATTTGCTACCTATTAATGGTGGTATGACCATCCCCCAATATGGGCATGTCCAACTTTTGACCATGGACCTCATCCTCGGGCCAGTCACACAGCTCCGGCTGCTCGGAAGCGGCCCGGGCTTGCAGCAGTTTGGCATGAACCTGCTCAGCTTGGGAAAACACTGGGACTGGGGAAACCATAGGGATGTGATGGTTCTAAAGTAGAATTTTGTAGAAAACCAAACACTAAATGAGGAAATCATGGGGACATAATGAGTATATCACCAGCAATATGCAATATGATAGTGTAGGCTTGCCCAAAACTTTTAAAATTTGCATCTCAATTTATGGCAACTTTAACGGGAGCCTGATTTTCCAAAACATTGGGCTTTGGAGTGGTGCCTGTTCTTTTTGGACAATACCATATGGAGGGTTGATGGGTTGTGTTGCCTGTCAGGACCACCTGACGGTGTAGATGGATTGGACGGATCCATACGTTAGATTGATTTGGATAGCGCCACCAAATGTTAGTGATACCTGGAACCAACTTTACTAAGAACTTTAGGGATCTTTGCAGTACCAAAAATAGTCCATCGATTGTTTGGGAACATGAAGCCGAAGCTCTGAATGGAATCTGATCTCACGCATTTTCTTGAAGTCTTGCGAAGCACTTTTTGGAGGTGCACACAAACCTCCGCAGGCCTGATACATTTCCTCCGCATGGAGGGGATGAATCAGGATCGTACAGGTGCCTTTCGTGTTGAGCCTCGGCGAAACCCGGCTGCAGCACTACACTTGGGGATGCCCTGTTTGAAGCAAATATGTCGACCCAAATCATATCAAATATCATACAGTATATCATCAAATCATTATCCATGCAACGTTTCGAAGTATTCAACTTGGGGTTTCCATCTCACTGCTCGCGGAACCAAATAGCCAAGAGACAAATCTCCACCGGAACTTCCAGTGATCACAGCAGCAAAGTTTCGGCTCGGCATCTCCTACAGAACCAGCGAAAATCAATGTCAACCCTTTCGGAAACATGGATTAGATGTGAATAAGTATATATATATATATACATATAAGCGAGGCGGGATACACAGAATACAGAATCGATAATTTCAGCCTCAAAAAACATCTTCCGGAATCGGAGAAAAAAACGTTACTTAGACTAAAAACATCTTCCGAAATCGAAAAAAACAACCATACTGCTGTACTTAGAATATGAAAACACAATCTTAAAAACCTGTAGAATATTCATTTTGGATTCTGGAAGATGCTCTTTGCCAGGTTTTTGATTTTTACCTTAATTCAGTGCCCGGGAACCACCAATAATAGCTGTGGAGGGGTGCCAACTGCCTTTTTTTTCATTGCCTTAAATTTGGCAACTCCTGGAGGGGACCCTTTTGTGAACTTCAAACGGCATTCTTGTAATGTAAAGTGTAGTTGTCAAGACCATGTCAATTTGGGAAACCTATTTCTTTCCACAATTCAGATCCAAAAGTTATTGACGGAAGGTTTTTTTCAGGGTGTTCGCGTGTATTCTCTTCTCTTCCTACCCTTGCTTTTCCTTTTATCTTGGATGCTTGTTTGGGCTGCCATCAGCTATCAGCTGCAGAAACCCACACATAGAATATGGACGAACATCATACATTTGTCAATACCATGATTGCCTGGAATTTGGCAACTTGTGGGTTTTTTTTGATGTAAAGTGTAGTCAAAAACTTGTCAGTTTGGGATACCATGGGAAACCCATTTCTTTTCACAATTCAGATCCAAAAGTTATTGACGATTGTTTTTTTTCAGGTATCCGCTGGCATTCTCTTCTCTTCCTCCCCTTGCTTTTCCTTTTCTCTTGGATTTTTCTTTGGGCTGCCATCAGTTATCAGCTGCAGAAACCCATACATAGAATATGGATGAGCATCTTTTATGTCTCAATCGGCAACTGGGGGGGCCCTATAGTGAACCTCAAACTGCATTTTCTAATGTAGTGTAGTAAAAAACTGATCAATTTCGAAAACCCCTTTCTGTCCAAAATTCAGATCCAAATGTGATTGACGTTTTCTTTTTCTGACAGTGTCCGCCAATGTCTGTTCTCTTCCTACCATTCTTCGAAACCTTACTTTTCCTTTTTTCTTTGATGCTTGTTTGGGCTGCTATCAGTTATCAGCGAACATTGTACAGTTATCAATGATTGCCTTAAATGTGGCAACTCGTCGGGGGACCCTTTTGTGAGCTACAAACTGCATTCGTGTAATGCAAAGTGCAGTCAAAACTGGTCAATTTGGGAAACCTATTTCTTTCCACCAATTCTGATCCAAAAGTTATTGACATGTTCTTTGTTTTGCATGTGTCCGCTTGTATTTATCTTCTCTTCCTACCCTTGCTTTTTCTTTTTTCTGAGATGTTTGTTTTGGTTGCCATCAGTTATCAGCTGCAGAAGCCCGAATATAGATGAACATGGTACATTTGTCAATACAATGATTGCCTGAAATTTGGCAACTCGTGGAGGGGACCCTTTAGTGAACTTCAAATTGCCTTCTTTAGTTTAGTTCTTTAGTTTGGAATGTAGTCAACAACTGATCAATTTGGGAAACCCATGTCTTTCCACAATCCTGATCCAAAAATTATTGACGTATTGTTTCTTTTTAGGGTGTCCGCTTGCTTCTCTTCTCTTCCTCCCCTTTCTTTTCCTTTTTCTTAGATGTTCGTTTGGGCTGCCATCAGTTATCAGCTGCAGGAACACATACATAGAATATGGATGAACATGGTACATTTGTTAATACAATGATTGCCTTATTCGGTATTTTGTAGGGGGACCCTCTTGTGAACTTCTTCAAATTGTCTTCTCATCGTTTAAAACTGGTCAATTTGAGAAACCCATTTCTTTCCTCAGTCCTGATCCAAAAGTTACCCAGAACCCACAACCCAGAACCCAAAACCCAGAACCCCCAATACTAATATGCATTCAGATTTCAAAACCCTGAACCCCTAAAATTCAAAATTTTGAGGCCTCCCAAAAAAAAAAATGTCTGCCTTATAAGAATGTTTGTTTGACAGGGCCCGGTGCCAAATCTGGACCCCCCCAAACCCAGAACCCAAACCATTGAAGTATTGCTTTTTTGAGGGTGTCCGAAAAAAATCTTATCTCTTTTCTCCATTTTTCTTGCCTTCTCCAAATTCTCCAATTGATAGAACCGAAAAAATGTCCCATCTGCTGGGTTTCACACATGTTTTTCATATGGAAACATCGTGTTTCCTATGGTATTTGCTGTGGCTCATGTTGTGCACTCCAAAATTCTACCCAAAATATTTCTACCCCAAATATTCTAAGTTTTTTCCCGTCGACACCCGAAGGGTTGAAAAAATGCATATTCTATGTAGGCGGCCATGCTTATATGTATATATATATATATAATTAGGTGTATATATATATATATATGTAATTATAGCATTTCCCAGCTGTTGCCCACTGGCTATATGCTTTTTGTATACATGTTCTACATATCCTATTGGTTCCTCAATGGCCAACCGGCTAACCCCTCCGTCACCCACTGCAGCTCCTGAACCTGCCCCAGCTTTTTGGGTAAGACATAGCCATGGACTTTTAAGCACAGACCCAAGTCCACATCCTGCCGGGACCCAATGGGACAATGAATGCGGCTGGCTGTGAGTCCCCTAAAGTTGGGCATCTCCCAGTCACAGCATGAAGCCTCGGCTTTCAACGGAAAAGCAGTCCTCAGCACCCTGGCCCAACCTGTGCACAAGGCTCAACCCCAGCCGTTTTACTTGTACATCTCAAGTAAAAAGGCGATGAAATCACTGATTTTTGGTCCAAATCTTTCAATAAAGACTGCCTTGTTGGAGTTCTATCCCATTTCGAGCTGAATATCTCCCATCTTGGCGAATCCCATCGCCCTGGGCTCGCCTTCTCCAAACAATGTCATCAAAGCAGGAGTTGAGCCAAGTCCTGGCCCCGTCTGTGCTTCAGGATCACTTTCTTGATGATTCCGGGGGATTTTTGTCCACATGACTTCAAAAGAAACGGTTCAAACATTTTTTACACGGATATGAAACATGTTCATTTATGAAGACTTTTATATTTTTTGGAAGTGCTGCCCATTTGTTGCCAAATGTCGAGCCATGACCCTTCATCAGAACGTTTATCCTGGCAAATGTGGGAGGATTTGAACCAACGGAACTTCATCCCCTGTCCAATGTCTAAATCAACAGCCAAAATGATATTGTCAGTGTGCTGGTGCATTCGTGAATGTTAGCAAGCATCTCCAGTTTGGATGGTTGAATCCAAGTTGCTGGCTAAGTCCCAATTGTTATGTTCATTCTGGGCAACTATCCATTGGAAGGATAGTAGAAGTCATGGGTCCCGCTTTGGCACCCAAGTTCTGGGCGGCAAAGATCCCATGTGAGTTTAGTCCCTGAAAAAATTAAACCAAAAAAGCTGATGGTGTTAATCGTCCTTTGGCCATATTCAAAAATGTGGGGTGCATATCTACAGCCTGGCGGCCTACCACCGTCCTGGCAGTGCTCAACAACTTGCCGCTGAGAACCTGAGCACATGGCCAGGGCCCCATGGGAACCAAGCTAAAGTGGTTGCCCTTGGCTTCAAATGATTATCGGGGGAAAAAAACAGGGAAACCATGGTCTTGCCATGTTTTGCCTGGCTTTTTGGGGTGTTTCTGCCAGTTTTCCCCTCAAGTCTGCGGTTCATCCCACAAGTCACTGCGTCAACTGTAGTCAAATGGGATTATCCTCCCAGGGCTGATGGCTGAGGACACGAACTGATGTGTTTGTCTGAACGTAGGGTACCCTGGAATCCAGCGTCTTGTAAATAGTAATGATTTGGGATATCCCCCATGCTTTCAGAAACCCATACCCATTACTTGTGGGTCAAGTCAAGTCAAATCCACCTTTTTATGGTGGTAAAAATCTCTGTTATCGCTTTCATGTTGGGATGACTTGATATCTGACGCCTTCCCATCAATCACTTCACGTGCCCATGACTCTGCTGAGGCAAAATCTCACCCATTGACATTGAATTTGGTCCATTTCAATGTTCGACTGGTGTTCTTCGTTTGAAGAAGCGCATGAGCCCATCCCCAAGTATTGTTTGCTTTCATATGTACATACAAAAAGTACATTTCAACCAGCCCAAAACGCTATCTAGTCCTTGTGGCTGGGGCTAAATTACCCCATCAGAAATCATCCGCACATCTGAAGACGAAAGAAGTTGGAAGCCTCCTAGCAGAACTATCTAAAAATAAATCCCAACCATTTGCCGGTTTCGGACGCCCAACTGGCCCAAGGCCTTCGGTGGCCAGTGAATATCTAACCCCGCAACACCCAGAGGTGCTCTTGTAAGGTGATCCAGTAATGACCCCTTCAAAATTGATCCCAAAATCAATCCAGGGGATTCGTTCGAAATTCGGAATATTTCGGGATGACATGGGCGCCTTCCCACAACGCCAGGTCCGCAACACAGCTGAGCTGCGATAGCATTCACTGCGAAGTGCATAGTGGAACCGCTGCCGCCATCCGTGAGGTGCGTGTGTTTGAGGGAACCCAGATATTGATCTTCTGACCTCGGTTTTGCCAGGGGTCATTGGACCTAAGTGCCTTCAACAGCGTTGATGCATCAGTGGTGCTGTGGATTTCAATCAATTCGCTAGCCCCATACTATCCCATCTCAAGACTATGGGCATTTCCAAAAGGACTCAAAATGTTTGGGCCCTTTCAGTACAAAAACCGTTTGTTTTTCGCCAAATTTGACCCCAAACTGCCAAGCTGCGCATTGAAGTAGCGCCGTAGCCGCTCCTCCAAAGCCCACAGGTTCAAGAAGGTATCCGCATCCACCTTTCCAAACAGGTCCCAAAGGGCCCAGCAAAGCACTTGCAATTAAAAGCTGCATTTCAGTTGCTCTTCTACGGGCGTTCTAAATTTGAGGCTTTGAATCTTGATGGATTTTGCTCATTTTCTAGCATTGAACAGCCCATCTTCAGGACATTCAAATGCGACCCACAGCTTCCCAGCGGAGAACCTTCACGAACCATCGGCAGTCAGAGACATGGTTTTCCTGAGCACCACAAAAAAGGTAGGATGCAAATGGGAAACCTACAGGAAACCATTGTAATACAGGGGTTCCTGCAGATGTTCAAACCAACGACCCAAAAAACGTAAAACATCTGGGTGAAATCAGGACGAGTCATCACCATGGAAACTCTTTGAAATCAAATTTCAATATGAACCTCCCCAAGAAAATCAATTTTTAATGGCTTTGTTGGAGATCCACAATTTCAAAATATTTCAAAGGCTTTGTTGTTGGGAAATGTTGGCTGGACATTGGATGATGGCCATATTTTCTCGGTTACCATCAGTTACCATCCCCAGCATCTTGGCTCCCCAACTGCCAGGTATCGCCAGAGTAGGAAGCTTCGCACCTAAATTCATGGCCGTGTTTCATGGGGAAAATGGTGAATGGTTTATAAATGGTATAGGTTTTAATACATGGGGTAATATTTATCACATGGGGTAATGTTTTGTAACTATAAAAGTCAGGTTTTCCCCTGAATGTTCAAACAAACCAATGGTTTTCAGGAAGCCCTGCAAGGATCTAGTACAGTGATATAAGGGGGGTTCCATAAATGGTGTACCCCAAATCTGGATGGTGTAGAATGGAAAGGCCGAGGCCTATTAAAAATTGATGATTTAGGGGTACCCCAATTTTGGGAAACCTCCATATAGCCTGATGTCAGCAATGAAGATAGGATAAGAACTGGAAGAACCCTCCAAGAAAAATACTGAAAACAGAACATATTATATAGGAACTGATGGATAGTCGCAAAATAATGATGATGATGATGATGATGATGATGATGATGCCGATGCCGATGCCGATGCCGATGCCGATGACCATGACCATGACCATGACCATGACCATGACCATGACCATGAGGATGAGGATGAGGATGAGGATGAGGATGATGATGATGATGATGATGATGATGATGGTGGTGATGATGATGATGATGCTGGTGGCGATGATGATGATGATGATGATGATGATGATCCTGATGATGATGATGATGATGATGATGATGATGATGATGATGATGATGATCCTGATAACGGTGATCATGGCGATCATGGTGATCATAGTGATCGCGGTGATCATGATGACACCCATAATTAAGCATGAATCCACAAAAAGAAGGAGAATGCTGCTGGAATGGAGGACCCTGGAAAGATCAAAGTGGTCAACAAATTAGCTCCAACTTGCTGCAAAGTGGCGGAATTGTAAAGAAACCCCAAATCCACGTTACCACGCAGTGTGAGCACGTCGTCGGCTTCTTCAGGACTGCCTGCTGTTGGCGTGGCATCGTGGTGCACAGTGGGGCATCATCCCAGTAGGGTGGGGGACAGCCGCCAGTTTACACTTCGAGACTGTTTTGGCAACTGACAGCGCATGGTGCGTCTTCAAAACTTGATTTAGCAAATGGATCTAGACCTAGAGTTCAGTCCCTGGGGATCCATGGCTAGCACCCAGCACCAAAGTGTAATCCCCATTCTAAAATACCGATTCTCACAATCCTCTTGGTGGCCATCAGAATCCCAACTCCAAAAACTCCAAAGGACTCAGGGCTTCTTCGGCTCTCAGGGCTTTCTGGCCAACACCACCTTGGTCATCCGTGCGATCATCTCAAAGGCCTCCACCTCCACGAAGCCGCTGTGCGTCAGGCGCTCTTCCACCAAGCGCGGCGTCAGGCCGAGGCCGTTGGGGTTCACCGTGACATGCTGCAGGGCCCAGTAGGCGCCCAGCGCGGGACCGTCCTTGGAATCATCCACCATGAAGTCGTGAACCACCAAGCGACCACCAGGCTTCAAGACTTTCAAGGCGTTCCTGGTGCCAAGATGTGTGTTAATATCAGTATAACTGGGGTTAATATGTGGGAATCGTCAGTTGTCACTGTATGGTTTTGTCTCAAAATAGAAAGCTTTACCATTTTACGACAAGTGTATATCAGAAAATGATGATGAACCATGGGAGTATTGGGGCCATACCAATCGGGAGTTGCTTTGATCTTCAAAGATCAGGTTTGATGCGGGTATGGGTCAAAATTGGACACCCCCGAATATGATCTGGAAAACCTACCTAAATCCCAAAAAGGTAGAATCTATACATCCAGATTACCATGTGCTAGAGACAGGTACGGTATGGCATCCGATATTTTCCAAGGATGTTCAGGGCCAGCTGTGGTGGTATAACATGGTATAACATGGTATAACTATCCTTTCCAGAGATGGGATAGGAAAAGAACCTCATTTGCGGTGTGTCGGACAAACCCCAACTCCAGAGTATCTTAGGCCTTCTTGGTTCTTTACAAATATCATCAATGCATGTATGACTCAAAATCGTTTCGGAACAGTTTCGGATAAACATGACCAGCCTTTTGTGGTCCCTTAAAGCTACCCTCGCCGACTTGCTGAGAGCTTCCGATAGAGGACTTCAATCAACTCTTCGGGCACGGAACCACAGAGGTATGACATCAACACCAAGTCTTGGCTCAGTTCCTGGATGGGCCAGGAAGGCTCGGTGGCATCCAACTCGACGAAGCGGATCCGCCTTCTCTCCTCGTGTTGGATGCTTGTTTGGAATGCCCGATTTTGGAAGTCAGAAAAGATTTCATCCATGATGAAATCTCACACTAAAAGCACTCGTGTCACATCATTCCTAAAGGTGTTTCCATGTACAAGGGAAGATGCCTCTTGAAGCTCCCCAGCTTTATCATAGGACTGGGCCTTGAAACCAGGATGCTGGACGGCATGGCCTATGATCTTGTGCTACCATGGGCTGTCTTTCAATGCATCGCCAATCTTTCGAATGTAGTAACAAGCAATGAACTGAACGTCCATGGTTTTCTACGTACGACGTTATGGCCAACAAACATTCATGGCATTCCACATCATTCCATCCTACTCTGAACCACCGTCCGCATGCCAATCTCCTGCTCTGAGGCCTGTGTAAGCATCAGACTTTGACCTTCCTCACAGACCTTTGGCAACTCCAGCACAATTGACTTCAGTTCCTGGTCTCCCATGCGCACGGCTTGAAGGGAAAATGCACCACTGCCACCGCCCACATCCAACATCTGCCGGATGCCCTTCAAAGGGACACGTTTGAAAAGGGCCTTGGCCGTGGCAAGGCTGCCATTGTGCTGAGCTTGTGTGTAGGTTGAAGCCACAGATGGATCGGAAAACCAGCTGCAGTAGTTCAGGTGTTCCTCTCCTCTCAGAATCGGAACCAGCTTTCCCATCCGACCATAGAACAATCTTCCAATCTGATACTTCAGATAGTCTCCGTAGTACGCTTTGGACGAGGACACCATGAATTTCTGCACGTTGGGCGAGTTCCGGTAACCCAGCCGCCCAGGCCCCTCCGTCAGCCGCAAACAGCGGGAGGCCACCAAGGCGGTCAGCAGCGTCTGCAGGCGGTTCTGTGGCACCTGGCAGGTGGCTGCCAGCTCCTCAACGGTGAGCTCCTTCTCCGACAAGGCATCGAAGATACCCAACCTGCCCCAAGGAGTTTGGGACTGGCAAAGGTTGCAAAACTTCATGTTGCAAAATTCAGAAATTGTAGTTCCTGGATGATGATGAACTAGTTTTTTCCAACCTCCCAAAGAATCACACCATCTTCTGACGGTAGAAAAAAGTTGCCCCCTGCCAACAAAAGAAACAATCCAATCTTAGATCTGCCAGCGACTCCAGTGCTGCGAAGAGGGCTGAGGAGGCCATAAAACCATAAGCCAAGTTGTCCAAATCGACATCCTCTGTTGACGCCACCAGCTGTTGCGTCAACACCTTCACCCGGCGGCCGTGAATGCTCATGGTGACGAGCAGCCAAGGGTGTAGACAGATGAATCATCAACACATGTTGTGATCGTTTGTGATCGTTTGAATCAAGCCAACCGATGAAGCCTAGAAACAAGGCCTGTGGGAAGTTCCAAGTCCAGGAGAACTCTGGTGGCACACGTCAATGAAGTCATCAGAATGATTGACTCTAAAATGCAGGCTGCAGGTCCAGCTTTCGTGGTGAGGTGAGATCTCTTAGGTGTCATGATTCATGTTTCTTCTTGATCAATGCGAGCCGACAGCTGCACGCCCATAGAAGTTTCACACCAGCTTGATCAGCTGGGCGTCGGACCAAGGGTCGGAAATCTTAGAGTCTTAGAAGATCTCTGGATATGTTCAATCGCAAAGCGGTTCCAGCCAGGACTGCCGCGTAGTGTGGTAAACCGAATCTTTCAAAATTAAGCCATATCTGGGTAGGGCTCCTTTTCGGGGGCTCAAGATTTTTGGACTTAGCAAACTCTTTTTGCCATGACTGGGAAGAACTGTTAACCCATCTCCCCATTGTCAACTCCCGCCTGTGAGGTCCTCCAAGGCCCAGGAATTGTCCTTCACCATGAAGACCTCAACGCCTGGCCATGGCACATATCATATGTCAAACCATATATCATAATATGTATATATACATATACATATATATATATTGTGTATATATATGGTACCCCCCCTGAGATCTACCTCAGAGCATTTTGATATATTGTCTCTACATGTATATATATATAATATATTTATATATTTATGTGCATATATGTATAAGAGTCAGTTATTTCTTTAAGATGTCTTGTGGGTAGTAGCTGTGCACACTATCAAAACAAGTTGGAAACAAAAAAACAATATTTGACGACTCTTTGGGAGAGAATCCATGGGGAAAACCCAAAAAAACAAAAAACCTCGAGAAAACCAACAAAAAACAATATTTGGAGACTCTTTGGGAAAGCCCCATCGACAAAATCAAAAAAAACTCGAGAAAACCAAAAAAAACAAAAAAACAAAACTTTTCAGAGAATGTTTGGTCAGAGGCTCATGTTTGTTCTTTTTTGGTTTTGCCTAGGTTTTTTTGGTTTTTTTGGTCTTGACCTTGAAAAAACTAAAAAAACTCAAGGTTTTTTTTTTGGATCAAATGATCGTTAAAGAATTGTGAAAAACCAAAAAAATCAAGGGTTTTTTTGGTTTTTGGGTGTTGGTGGCTTTAGTTTCTTTTTGGCTGCGCAATGAAAAACAAAAAAACTTGAGTTTTGTTGTTTTTCACAATTCTTTAACCATCATTTTATCCCAAAAAACAAAAAAAAAACTTGAGTTTTTTTAGTTTTTTCAAGGTCAAGACCAAAAAAAACAAAAAAAACTAGGCAAAACCAAAAAACAAACATGAGCCTCAGACCAAACATTCTCTGAAAAGTTTTGTTTTTTTTTGTTTTCTCGAGGTTTTGGTTATTTTGTGTTTCCTAAGATTCAACCCAAATCAAGAAAACTCTAAGTATAAAGTAAGACAGCTGAGGAGCTAGCTATGAAATATCCAGAGAGCAAATAGAGGAGAGCTGCGGAATGAGAAAGGAACTGCCAGGGAATGCCTACAGCTCACAGTAGAGACATGAATGAGTTTGACCATGTATGTCTCTTGAAGGGCACCAAAAGTAGATCCACATCTGCTCACAAAATTTCAAGTGATCAAACACACTGCACACTTAATTGAAGTGTGCATTGAGTTTGATCATGTCTGGTGAACTCACTGCACACTTAACTGAAGTGTGCAGTGAGTTTGACCATATCTGGTGAACTTGCTGCACCCTTTCTTGAAGTGTGCACTGAGTTTGACCATGTACGTCTCCAGAAGAGCATCAAAAGTAGATCTTAGGGGGTAGCATATATATATATATATACATATATATATATATACATACATACATACATACATACATTGTACAAATATTATGCATCATACAAGTATGCAAATGCATATGATAGCGAATACATACGCATCATAGCACATGGAGATACACATACAGCAAATATCACACGAGCCATGCCTGCAGGACGCGGCTGTTTTGCCCAGGTAGAATAGATGGCGCGCGCCTTGACAGCAAATTCAATGCCAATTACCCACACGTACCCACTTGTAGTCAAGCAGGCAACAGAAAATCCAAGTCATCTATATGAGCATGGGTAAATCATCAGTAATCTAAAGATCTGGGAAAAACAATATATTCAATGGGAAAAACATCTTTATGTTAGAAGTACGAATGTACATAAATGTGTCACTTTCCATTGCCAGGTTCGATTGCCAGGGTGCAACCACAGTTGAAGGAGGGAACCCTAAGGGACCAACCAGTGTCATATCCACTGCCGTGAAGCCCAGCAGGGATTGGTTCTATCATCCTCATCCCCTAAAAACTGGTTGGAATTGGCTATAAAGCCAATGACAATCTGAGAATTTGCTAATCTGGGGGTCTCTGCTACTAACATGGTAACCCCAGAAAGACATCCGGAGTAGTCCCCACGCATCCGAGCAGCATCGGCTCGGTGTTTCTCTGAAGCGCTGGTGGTGAGTACGAAGACCTGGCTTCCCAGTCTCTTTGAGGGCCAGGAAACCAAAGGTTCTGGAGGTATACCACTGTTTGTTCATATGTGTTCCATGAATTCTTGACCTACCGGCCTTCTCTTATAAAGCCAATGTTGGAAAGACACATCTATCACTGTTGCAAGTCCAAGTGGGCCAATTGGTAGCACATATGGCGTATCATGATGTTGACTTAAACACCCAAAACCCAGTGTCTTCACTCCTGAACCCAAGGTAATCCTGACCAGGTGCCAGGTAGCTTGATCCATTTGCACAAACAGACTCCATGATTTTGGGATCTGAAAATTCACCCGTTTTTGACGGGCTCACTTTGACCCACGGCCAATTCATGAATGTCGACCACCAAAGAATGCTCTACTAGGGTTTGATCATCGGGTCTTCCTACTCCAAATGGTAACTGGGTAAAGCTGGATCAATTCCACATGACTCCAAAATGGTCATATGTCATCAATGTCAACAATAAATGACTTCCAAACATCATTAAATGATACCCAATACCTCAGTATTAATGGGGGGTCTTAACTAATATTAACTGGGCCCTCATCCCCATGGGCCACTGCCGAGAAGCACAGACTTCATGGCCCTGGCGCAGTCGATCGAAGACCTTACCCTGCCCAGCTGGGACATCGATCCACTCCTGGCAGTTTTTGGGGAAAGAAGTAACCACCAAAAAGATAGAAACTTTAAAAAATACCTACCACAAGAGTGATATCTGACTGTTCGTTCTTTTTTGAGATTGCGAAAGATGACTCTAGGTGTTTATATATGTGTATATATATATATATTAATATATATATATACATAAGTAAAAAGAGTGGGTCATCACTTGATCGAAACAACATTAAAGTACGATGGAAGTTGCGGTGGTCACACCCAGGTTGAGAGAGCTATCTCAGCCTCTCCCAGCTATCCCCGCTCTCCTTTGCCAGTGCCTGTGGTGCAGACAGCATATGCTGCTCAGGAATATGACCTTGGGCTGTGGTTTCAATTGGGCTCGACTTCAACTTGGAAAAATATTGTAGATTAATTAATTATATGTTTAATTCAATCTGAATCACTATGAATTATCAGATTAACAGTGATGAATATCCTCTCAGTCTCATTCGAGTCTAGGTTTCGGTAGCATGATTGTCATGAGGAGAGGTAAATCTGTGGTGAAACGATTTGTCTAGTTAAGTTGTTTTTTGGAATCCATGAATGACCAGGTTTGATTGCTTGGACAACGAAGCAAAATACAATTTCTGGATATTGGATGAAATCTTGCAGCGGTTGTTTTCTTTTGTTTTGTCTCTCTTTATCGCAAGTGCCACTTGGAGACATTTGTCACACTGGCACCATGGCAAACAGATGTGTCTGAAAAGAAGACACTCCCCACACTCCAGTGGCTTAATGATCATCATTTCCCCGTTCAAATTGCCATGTGGGACATCAGCCCACTTTTCGACAAACCCAAACTTGCTTTGAGTTTCCAGCTGCTGGAACGCCAATGGGCATAAGCCCGGGAAAGGAAACAGTCCTGGACACGGTCGTTCTTGTGACTGGGATTGGAAATTCTCACTATTCCTTTGCTGGTTTCATGGTCAAATTAAGATACCCTGCATCTCTTTGGTTGCTTAGCGTATTATATATAAATAAATAAAAATGTATGTAGTATAAATACATATTATGTTTACACACACACATGTACATATATAAACACATATACACATATACACATATGCACATATACACATACATACATATATACATATACACATATACACATACACACATACACATATACACATATACACATATATATACACATATATATACACATATATATACACATATATATACACATATACACATATATATACACATATACAATGTACAATATACTATATACTATAATATATATATATATACTATACACATATACATATACAAAAAAAATATAGATATAGATACAGATACAGATATGGATATACTTAAACATATATACTACATACACATACACATTTACATATACATACACATACACATATACATATACATGTAATATACCTTTACATATACATATACATAAACATATACATAAACATATACATCAACATATACATAAACATACACATACACAAATTAAATAAACATGTACATGCACATATTATAACATCAACATCAAAATCAACAGCAACATATACATATATGCATATATGCATATACACACATATACATATATACATATATACATATACATACATACATACATACATACATACATACATACATACATACATACATACATACATACATACATACATACATACATACATACATACATACATCTAGCTGTGGGATTCACATCTATAGCAAAATATTCAGTTGTACTAAACCCTTTTCCATCCAGTTGGACCCTAAAACCCTGCTCCTTCAGGGCGCCTTGCACGCGAGGTTCTAAGACGGAGCGTCGCAAAGGGCCAGTGCCATGCTTGAGGTCGGTGCGTACCATGCCACTGGCAAAACATGCCTGGGGCTGATGGAATGACCCTGCTGGGTCACCAGAGGGGTACCCAAAAAAGATAGGAAAAGATATGGAAAGATAGGAAAATGATGGGTGTTGTGAAGGTTGTGAAGTTTTAGATGCCAAAACGGCCAAAACCCAGCTGAGAAAAAATGATTTCCCACTAAACTTTTGGGTTTTTGCGGGTATTTCAGATTCCCAAACGGTTTGTGAAAAGAATCTAAGCAACCCACAGTGGGATGGTGACCCAAAAGGTTCTCATCTGGGTACGGGATAAGGTTGCTTCGCGGAAAATGGCGGATGGTGAACCAACACCATGTTTGAGGCAATCACATGAAGTGGAATTTCCAACTTTGGGAGTATTCCAATAAAAAACAAAACAAACAACGGTGGCTTCAGTTTGAAAAGGGACACCTAGATGGAACTGATTGAAAAAGAGCAGATGTTCGTGATCTCATGAGCCCAAAGACAAGCGACAACCCCGGGATGCCAGCGTTCGCCCTTGGAAATGAGCCTGTGGACCTCCTTCATGTCCTCGAAAACATGGGCCAGGGGACCATGGACCGGTCATTCTTGGTGACAATACCATTTTTGGGTACCCAATGTTTGAAGATGTTTGAGACATACTTTGGTCAGGAAATGTTGCACCTTGGAACATCACCTACGCCGCTCAAAAAACGTGGCCCAAAATGACCCCAGTTGAAAGCCCTAACTGGTGCCCCCGAATCACCCAAAAACGGTCCTTGGGAGCAAGGCCAGACAGGATCATCAAGCACTTCCTGAAGTGAAGATATCCCAGAGTTGGCTAGGTTAGTCACGGTTAGTCGGTTAGTCAAACCAACCAACATCTGATTTCTGCGGCCAATGATCAACCCTCAACGATGGGCATGCCAATAACAATTGGGAACAGAACCTAGAACCAACCTTTGGGAATGGCGGGAGGTTGCATCCCATTTTAAAAAAAATGTATCCTCCAGAATGAAATATGGACATCTACTGGGGATCTTCTCCCAGTATAGCTCAGGACGGAGAAACCCAAAACTTTTATAATGTAGATCAGTCCATTGGGCTGCTGCGATTATCTTCCCCAACAGGCAGTGCAAAACTGCCATACCAAATGATGTGCGAACTATTAATTAAAATGATTGATTTTGTATTAGAGCATACTTGTGAAAACTTCTGGATGCTTCTGGGTTCTGCACTTCAGAGACACATGTCACATATCCGTGCAAGATCGTGCAAGCATGTAGATAAGACCCCAACTCTCGAGTATGGCTAGGCCTGGCTAGGCTTCAAATCGAGATCACCGATTTGATGATTAAATTGGAGCACTGGTGTCTTTCACAAGTTCTATGCAGAATCTTTGGATAAAGGTGACCGTCATCTTGTTCCAGATCAACTCCATCTCCAGCATCATCGTCATCGTCGTCATCAACGACGTCGTCATCGTCATCGTCATCGTCATCATCATCATCATCATCATCATTTTATTCTTCTTCTTCTTCTTCATCATGTTCATCTTTCACAAGTTTGGTTCTGCTGTTGAAAAAGTGAAAGACCTCAAAGTTGTGTGTGTGTGTGCTTGTCATGCAGGCTTTCCATGCAGGCTAACTTGAAGTGGCTATCAGATATCAGCAAGTTGGGATTTCGTGGCTTCTGTCCAGACACCTGAACAGCATGTTGCAACCAGGCATCATCAAGCTCAGCTGCTGTTTGTCCAGGTATTCTCTTGCGATCCTGCCAAGACCAAGCCCTCTCGGAAACTTTCATCTGAATGATTCTGACGCACAAAATGGGAAAAGTTTTGAGAGGTGAAGGTTCAAAAAAATAGGGCACCACGAAATCCATTGGCAATCATTGTGTTGCTTGTTAAAACGCCTTTTTGGGGGTTAATCCCCCCTTTTCAGACAGACCCAAATCAAGATCCACTTGCGCGTGCCGACACCTCAGCCAAGAAGTCAAGGGTTCTTCCTATCATCTACTGCTGAGCAAGTCCGCCACGTAAGGGCCGCGCTCAAAATTTGTTACCAGTAGAACTACACTGAACTACGTGTCTGGTCACGTTGAGTACTAAACATCCAAATTTGAGACTGTTAAATTCAATATTATATCCACCTAGCCAAGAATTTCTAGGAATACTACTAAATACTACGTGATTTTTGTAAACACTGAAAAAACGCCACGAAATCACTGGTCATATCCACCATATTCTGTGTGAGCCTTGCTGAGACAAGCAAGCCCCCAGGCCTGGCAAAAGCCTTGCTGAAGCGCCCAGAAGCGTCCAGCTTCAGGTCCTGCAGATTTTCCATGATTTTCCCTTCAACCAATGTGATACTTGTGTTTGACTTGTCGGCCGGCAACTTGGATATGGTGGTTTCTGATTGATTTTATAGTTGATATAACTAATTGGATAGTGTAATCCTTGGTTATATCAAGTTGAAACAAGGATGACAAGGAACGGTTTCTTTGATCGGTTTTTACACCAAAATATATAAGCTGGATATTGATCCCATCTCCCATGAATTCTCCTCCACAAGCACTTCATTGGGATCCATGAAGGATGCCAACTCCACGTTGTGCTGAGAAAGGCAGTAGCCCAGCACTATGTCCTACTCAGGTCGTTGCCAGACCGCCAGACCAGTCAGGGCTGCTTACCCTGATTATTTCACAAAGCTATGGAAGCCATGGCCCATTCATAGATGATTTATGATGATTTACCTTTTAAGAATAGCCAGAGGGTAACGAAACTAAAAGTGTTTCACGACTGTGGTGAAGCGGGATTGCTATGGTGACCCACGAAGCACAACCATCATTTCGGCCACTGCCTGGGCGATCCCAGTTGCAACGCAATAATCAGAGGAACAAACTGTTCACTCCGTTGGAGAGGGCCATCTCTATGCTTCACGTTCAACTTCAGGTGTTCTGTCTGAAGAGACACGCCTAGTTCGCTTCAAAGAAAACATGCCCTGCCTCCCCGAACTTTGCGAGTTGCTGCACTTCAGCCTGTGCTCCACACCATTCTAGCCTGATGTCCATCAAATGTTGGGTGGAAATGGATAGGAAGGTCACCTGCCATTCTTACCATGGTGATTCTTTGAACAATCCTCCGGAAAGTGGTGTGTTTTCTTTTCTGGATTCTGACACCTAAATGATTTTCTGATCTGCTGTGTTTATTTTGGTTCCAGCCTCTATGTTCCATATCATCCGTGGGATGGTTTCAGATCCCAAATTCCACCCAGAAAAATTCTGGGTCCGCAATGAGGGTCGAATCACTGGTAAGTCCCCATACATGTTAAAACAGTTTTCCCATATCAAAACATGTTAAAACTCACCATCCTCGGATGAGACCCAGCGGCATGGTGGGCAGCTGGTGCAGGAGGCTACGGCGGAGGATGATCCCAGCCCTTTCGTCGGCCACGGGAAGCTGAGGAGCGTCCATAGGCAGCTCCTAGAGTTGGGCAAGGGCTGGGAATCCTACCAAAATCATCCAATAACAAATGGGATTCTATTGGAATTATATGGAACTATGTGGAAATATGGTGATTAATGGCTAATATGGTTATTATCATATTGTTATTGGGGTTCCAAATTGTGTTTTTTTTCTTGAGTAGATATGCATGTTTGCTTTTGTTCGGCGAGAATGGCACATGGTGGGTGAACAAGGCCATGTCCAAGTTTCATCAGGGTGAAAATCTCGAGATGACACTCATTTAGAGGATTACTTGCAAGTGCCGAACAGATACTTCTATGAAACTATGTTGTTTGACTATTGATGGGATATTAGGGGACATTAATCTAGTCTCACGCCGAAGTTTCATTTATTGGTCATTAGAACTTGGTCCTTCCAAAATTTTCTCATAACCCCGTGCCGGAGTTGTGGAGTGTTTCTGACATTGAGTTTCATGACCCAGCGTCGTGAGGGTCTTCCTGACACTGCATGATACACTGCTCTCTCTCTCTCTCCATATTGTGCATGTGCTTGTCATTCTTTGGAGTCATTTCCGAGGATAGACATCAAGTGGCACTCCTTGCGAAGAAAACCCAGGTACTTCAGGGACGGGTCACCCAGAAAGCATTGCAGCCGGGTCCTGTCAATCTCCCCTTTCCAGCTTTCCATGGACTTTGGACGGTTAAGGAGAACCCCCCATAAATTCCCCTTGCAGATTTCATATGAAGCCATACAAACTTTATTTTGCGGAGCTATGAGTGCTTACCACCTTAGGAAAAACCACGTTCATTCAAGTGAAGGTACAAATGAAACTCCTGCTCGTCATCTCATGGAAGAAAATTGATTTAAGAGTTACTGTAATTATTCTCAGATAAATCGGGTTTCAATCCTTTTATTAGATTATCATCAGTGTGTAGTTGGACCATGGACTTTTTATTTGCCCGTGTCTTATTACATTTTGCTTGTTTTCGCACGTGGTGGGGTGGAGTGGGGTGGTGGGGTCGGATTATACATGCCTGGGTGGCGCGGGGTCGAGGTCAGGGTCGGTGGGATCGGGTGGGGTGGGGTGTGCGGGTGAGGTGGGGTGGGATGGGATGGTGTGGGTGGGGCATGAAAAGGAATTAACTCTGGATTTACTACCCGAAAAAGAAACAGAACACCATTCAAAGGAACTGACTCTGGATTCAACTCCACAAAAAAAAGACCAAACACCATTGAAAGAAATGAAGTCTGGATTTAACTTTCCAAAAAATAGACCAGACACCACACAAAGCAATTAACTCTGTATTTAATTCACCAAAAAGGAGAGAAACGCCATCCACACTTGGTGTCTTCCAAACCGAGCACTCATCATCCACATATGATCTGCATGGTATTTCCCTGACCAGCGCCTCACCAATTTCAGATGGACGTAGGACGAGCTGGGAACCTTTTGTCACAAGGCGTGCTTCGGCAGGTTGGTCGAGTGAGTGATGCATGTGAAAGAAGTCTTGCAGTAATGATATGGACAGTAATTTTTCTACTCTGCAATTGGTGGTTTCTTGAACTCAAACCTACATACAGTATATGATAGTTCATTGTGTGTGTGCTCTTTCATCATGAAACGAAATGTTGATTCCCCAAGCCATGATGCTGTAATCCCCGACCCCAACTGGTTCAGGAGTAGGGGGGGTGGATCCTACATTTCTGATAATGTATGAACATAAGGGGGGGGTTAACCCCCTCACTTTTTGCCAAAAATGTATGGGAACTAGGGGGGGGGTAACCCCTCAAAATGAGGCATGTATGAGTGCCAGATGCTGGAAATGTATTATTGGTAGGGGTATTGAACCTGAAAATGTATGCTTTGTGGGGGGCACCACTGACAAGAGCCAATGGATACATAAACTTTTCTAAATGTATGCAAGCATGGGGGGGTCTGCACCTCAATCCAATTGATCTTTTTTTCCTGGGAAACCTACTGAAACCCATGGGCCATAAAATGGCTGAAATATCCCCCTTTGAATTAAGTGAGAGTGTTGGTGTTGACAATTTTATAATGATAATCCGGGAGGCCCTGACCCTCTTTCTGAAAATGCATCTATAGAATCAGAGACCCCAAAGTATTTTCAAGTTGACAATCTCTATAGAATCGATGCCGCCAAGTCACTCTCGTAGATGGTTGGGGGGGTTAGTTGGCCTTCTATAAAATCAGGTTCCCCAAGTCTCCTTCATTGACAGCTGACCTGAATGCTCCAGTTACTCTTGCCTAGCTTGCCTTATGCACTCCCAAATTTATAGAGTTCAAAGGCTCCAAGTGTTCACTGTCAACCCCTTCAATTTCAAAGATCTTGAAAGTTTCATGTTGTATCCATCTGTTTCCATCCGTTTGCTCTTTTTTAGCGGAAAGGCGGAAAGGCTGGCTCGAGGACTTCGACCCAAAAACGGTGAGACACACTGGGGAGACACAACGGGGAGAAAGAAAGGGGAGACACAACGGGGAGACACAACGGAAAAATGATGCAAAATGAAAAATGTCGCTTTTATAGTTTGTAAACAAGAAAAAGCTGCTTTTGTGAGATATTGAAATGTCAAAATTGTACATATTTGCTGAATATAACTGATGATAACTGATGAAACCCTGATGAAAGATCTCCAACAAATCTCCAATATATCCCAAAAGTATCCAAAAGTTTCCAAAAATATGTCAAGATTCCAAATGATTCCAAAATATACAAGGATGATCAAGGATGATGAAGGATGATGAAAGAATTGTTGTCGGAAATTGGTTCTGCCAATGCTTCTCTATAAAATTGAAGAACATGACATACATCCAAAGAGAACGTATCCCACTGTAGAATCGCAGTCCCTAAGACTCTCTGCTGACTAGTCCTCAGTGCTGTATTCAACATGAAATCTCTATAGAATTAGAGGCCCCAAGGTCCTCTATAAAATTGAAACCGTTGACACTAAGCGTTGACACTGGGTAGGTACCCCTTATTAAGTCAGGGGGTTAAAATGCACCATTTTCCAGGAAGTAACGTTCCCGATTCTGTAGAGGAAATTCCAAGGGGGATGCTGAATATACTTGATCTTAAATATTCTGAAATGTATGCATTGCAGGGGGTACCAATGACTACCTTAGCCAGATCTATTCCCTCCATTTTCCAAAAATGATGTGCTTTTCGGCTACCCAACCCCCTTAAAATACATTTTTCAAAGAAGGGTATTCCCAGAAAAAAATTAAGCATTCCCGGGGATCCTGGAAAAACCAAACCCGTAAAATGTATTAAACCACCCCCCCAAAATAAAAGATCCTGGGGGGGGTTGGATATCCCGACCCATGGATCCTACATTTAACGTACACCCACCGGTCAAATAATGTATTTAGGGGGGGTCCTGGGGAATCAAATTCTTGGAGAACGGTAAATGTATTTTTTTTCCCCAACCTCTCCCCCCCCTAAAATACATTTTTAGGGGTGGGTGATATGCTGTAGCGACTTGCTGAATTCAGACAACTTCAACAGAAAACCTGAACAGATAGGCTCCAACATTTGGGGTCAAGTAGTGGTGAGCACTCCCCGCCTTCAGGACCCATTCACAGCTTTGGGGTAGCCCTTGCAGCGCCCAATGCCACACACGCAGCGACAAAGGCAAGGTATCAGCGCCTGCTGTGGGTATCCTCGGCCAACGGAAGTCCCCCAGTGGTGTTCATCAAGCCGTTGGTGTCATCCCCAGGCCTTAGGCCCTTGCTGACATGCAATTGTAATGCGAATTGCTATGCGGCAGCATGGCCATTTTCAACAGCAGTATGTGAAATAGCAGCTTCCATGGGGCACAACTCTAGCTATTATCTTAGAGATTTTTTTTGGAGAATGGGTCAAAACTATCAGGTCCCTTTAATATGCTTTTCGTTATGTTATAAGTAAGTATATTTCTCCCAAAAATGACCAAAAAAAGCTTCGGTGGTATCCCCAACAGTCGCAACGTTTTATATTTACAATTTTTTCTCAACCTTCTCCGGACCCGTTGAACCTGACTTGGCTTTGCACCATGGTTTCCTGGAACCTTCTGCGGAACCTTCTCCGGAACCCTGTTGAACCCCACCTGGCTCTGCACCAAACCCTCCCAGACCTTCTCCGGAACCTTCTCCGGAACCTTCTCCAGAACCTTCTCCGGAACCTTCTCCGGAGCCCTGTTGAACCTGACCTGGCTCAGCACCAAACCCTCCCGGAACCTTTTCCGGAACTCCGGAACCCCTTGAATCTGACTTGGCTTCGCACCAAAGATTTCCAAAACCTTCTCCGGAACCTTCTCCGGAACCCTGTTGAACTTGACCTGGCTCTGCACCAAAGCCTCCCAGGCCTTTTCTCCGGAACCCTGTTGAACCTGACCTGGCTCTGAACCAAAGCCTCCCACAATTTGTCCGGAACCTGTTGAGCCTGACCTGGCTCTGCACCAAAGCCTCCCAGAACCTTCTCCGGAACCTTCTTGGGAACCCTTTTGAACCTGACCTGGCTTTGCACCAAAGCCTCCGAGACCTTCTCCGGAACCTTCTCTGGAACGCTGTTGAACCTGGCCAGGCTCTACACCAAAGCCTCCCAGACCTTCTCCGGAACCCTGTTGAACCTGACCTGGCTCTGCACCAAAGCCTCCCGGACGGAACCTTCTCCGGAACCCTGTTGAACCTGATCCGGAACCTTTTCGGAACCTCGTTGAACCTGACCCGGCGCCCGCACCAGTGCACACCGGAGCTATTCTCTGCTAAAGACCCCATTAGCTTACGCTTTTGGGGAATGACAGGTACAATTAACTTACCAAATGTTACAACCATCCCTTTCATGCTGGTATAAACTCAGCATGACAAAAAAACTGTGGATCCTCTACCAGCACTTGGATCACCCGCGCGCCTTGGCAGTGTTTCTGGCCTCACAAAGCGAACTGCCAGCGTCTTGTTGTCTTTGAGCCAAGTCACACGGGCGGCCTCGGGGTACCCGTGGAACACATTGGGCTGGGTCAAAACCCGTGGAATCCCTCGGTGAACATCAAGAATGGTTGGTCAATGGAGGTTCATCCCGGTTCATCCCCCTATATCCCCCTACAAATTCTATTTATTGATGCATGGCCGCATCACACCAATGTTGTACCTTGATGACTCTCCACCAGGTGCTTTGGGGGCTATCCACGAATCAATGCCCAACATTTTTGTCAACAAAGGCTACAGAATGTTGAGAAAAACATCCTAAATGGGTTCGCTTGACTATAGTCATTTCTTCTACTCATTAAAGTTGGGTGGTGCAAACGGTTGTATGCCTCCCCAACTGCCTTCCAGCACGATGGTTTCAAACAATTTCTGTGTCCACCCCTCAGTTATACGATTCCAGGAAGTATCTTCGGATTGAATGAATCCTCATTGGGATGCAATCCTGACTTTGGGAGGCCTGAGGCACATGAAGCATGTATCACATTAAATCCGTTGAATTCTTGATATCATTCTAGGTTATTCTGGATTCTTAAAGGATATATTGATCACAACCAATACTGATATCAAAACAGCTCGACATGTACGTGTATGTATAAATATATATATATACATGTATAACATGCATGTTGTATCTGTATGTGTATATATATATATATATTACGGAATATTATATATGTATATTGTATATGATTGTATATGACATAAGCAAATGTGGTTCATTGAAACCTCTCATCTCATCAGGTTGCTTGAAGATCGCTTGCATGCGTCAGCTGCACAAGCACACAGAGTTCGCCTGTCGGTCTTTGGTGAGACCCTATCTGGAACACCACAGGTAGGGACTCCCAAAGACTTTTGTAAAACGTTGTAAAACCATTTGTTTGACCTGATTGCAATTGTTTGTCTACAATTGCTTTTTCAGGTCATTTGCATCAGGCCCCCCGAGTGCTTGAAAGTGTGGGGCCTGCTGTGGGAAGGAAGGAAACTGCGAAGGCCTCAAACCGCACATGACC
>CAMXCT020006806.1:274743-335506 GCA_947184155.2 Cladocopium goreaui
TGTACGAGCAGTGCGATCCTTAGTAGTTGCGTCATAATGTGTGGTTACCTTAGTACTCTGCCTTGGCAGAGACCGGTCAGCTCAGTGGAGGCACCGCCGTGCCCCTGCACTTGGCACCTAGTTCCATACTTAGCAAGATCACAAAATTGATGAGCGTTTGGCACATTGAATCTAAGGACATGGTAACATTATGGCCTAAATGGTGAATATTTTATCGGCTGTCAGAGTCAGAGCAAGGTCGAATAACAGAGAAAGGGGAGGAGAGGAGACCAGGGTGAGGGGAGATGGGGTCACAAGTTGCATAAAATGCAAGACCATCTCTACCGAGTCCAGAGGAGGGGGAGCCAGGGCACTCCACATGGTGTAGAGGGAGATCCCCTCACAGGGCCAAAGCCTTTGGTGCCATGCCTTGTTACCCTGGCACCAACCTCCACGACCCACAACGGATGCTGCAGATCTTAACCAAGCAAGCCTACTTAGGGGGCAAGCAAGGCAGAGCAACCGCACCAACCTGACCAGCGTAAGCCCCGATGGAGATAAGCAAACCACCGAGGATTGCCAACCCAAGCCGCAGGGAGGAAGGGGGACAAGGAGCAAGGACAAGAAGGCAAGGGAAAACCTGCAGAAGGAAGCAAAGCCAAGGGAGATGGGATCAAGTACGTAGGGACAGCAGAGTGCTTCTTTCACATCAAAAAGAGGATCTCCGGTATGAGGCCCATGTTCTGAGGGCGGGCACCCCCTTCGTCCAAGGGGGGGGTTGAAGGCGGGGCTTAAGGGGGAGCTTAAGGGGTCATGAAGGGTGCCCCCCCTTCCCCCCCGCCTTGAAGGCGCTTCAAGGGGGGCTTCAAGGGGGGTCTGAAGGGGGTGGTGGTGGTAGTAGTAGTAGTAGTAGTGGTAGTAGTAGTAGTAGTAGTAGTAGTAGTAGTAGTAGTAGTAGCAGCAGTAGTAGTAGTAGTGGTAGTAGTAGTAGTAGTGGTAGTAGTAGTAGTAGTACTAACTACTACTACTACTACCACCACTACTACTACTACTACTACTACTACTACTACTACTACTACTACTACCACTACCACTACCACTACCACTACCACTACCACTACCACTACCACTACCACTACCACTACCACTACCACTACTACTACTACTACTACTACCACCACCACCACTTGAAGCTCCCTTGAAGCCCCCCTTGAAGCCCCCCCTTAAGCCCCCCCTTAAGCTCCCCTTAAGGGCCTTTTTGAAGCCCCCCTTGAAGCCCCTCCTTAAGCCCCCCTCTTAAGCCCCCCCTTAACCCCCCCTTAAGCTCCCCTTAAGGGCCTTTTTGAAGCTCCCCTTGAAGCCCCTCCTTAACCCCCCCTTAAGTTCCCCCTAACCCCCCCTGAAGAAGCCCCCCTTGAAGCCTTGAAGCCCCCTTAAGCCCCCCCTTAAGCCTCCCCTTCAAGCCCTTCGAGGAAGGGGGTGGGACCGCCCTCAGGCTGGTCAGCTTGCAGCCTTGAAGACTCGATTGCTGCCTATTTTGATTCCGGCTCGTGGCATCAATGGTGAAGTTTGGGTTGCAGATGCTTTGCAAATTTTCTGTGAGGCAGGTGTCAAGCTGGAGAACCCGATGGATGGGCCCTTGCTACCCGCTCCAGCTGATGGACCTGAGGAAGAGGCTTCTTTGTTCTCGAGCCACAGACTGAAGGCAACGACTTTGGCTTGGACAGCTCGTTATGGCCAAGTCCAGTCACTAACACTTTCTTGAGCACACTACACTCCGTATGACGTAGTTACTCTCCCCCCCTTTTTGCTTTCTCCTTGACGCCTGCTTCACCGCTCCCTTTTTCGTTTGACTTTTGGCCCTCTTCCTGGTGTGTTTTTGGTTGGTTTGTTTTTGGTTGGTTTGCTGTTGTTTTCTTGTTTTGCTTTGTGTTTTGGTTTTTGGTTTGATATGATTGCATATTGGACCGCGTACAGGTCCATCACCAGTACTTTCGTGGCTATCAACATTTGACAGCCTTGCACGTGTATCTCAATTCATCTTTTGCTATGATCGAACGTGTGTAACGACCTGGCGGAAGCCATGAAGGCGTTGGACGGAAAAAAAACATTTTTCGTTTGACTTTTGGCCACCTTTCTTTGTGCCTCCCTCTGTTGTTTTGTGCGTTTTTCTTGTGTTGTTTGGGGTTGCTTCGGATTGGCTCGTTTCCCCTGGCAGCGTCCCCCCCTCCTCCTACCCGCCCTCTCGGTCGGTCCCTGGGGCCTTTTGGTCCAGTCAGTTTTCTGCTGGTCCCTCGTTCCGGGTTTCTGGTTGTATCTTGCGACGGCCGGTTGTTATGCCTGGTATGGAGTGTTGTGAGGCTAGGCTCCTGTCTTCACTTTTCCTCATAGCCACAAAGGCTTCGGCCCTGTGTGGGGCTCTGCCCTCCACACCATATTGCGGGTGTTGTTCAGGTGCTTTTCTTTCCTGCACTGAGGTATTCGCCCGGGCCACTTGGGGCGCGATCTCGGTTGACGTTTGCACTTTCCGTCGTCCGAAACCAATACGTGGCGTAGAGAAGGCATTCCGTTTCTGGGGTGGCCAGGGTCTCAGCCCGTCGCTAATGTAGAACGTGCTGAGGCGATCTCGTCGCGTAGTGGTATAATGCCCGTCTCAGGACCGTGCATAGACAGCTAGCCGCGGATCGATTCCCCCCGGGTATGGGGCCGCGATCGTGACGTGGTAGACGAGTAAGTCTCAAGTACCGTAGACCCCCGAACGGGCTCGGGCCAAAAAAAACTAGACGACGGTTGGCCCGAGAGCGAAAAAGACGTTTTTCAAGCTGCTCTGAGTATGGTAGTCGTAAAAAATAGTCGGTGAATGGTTGGTGAATTGTATATGAGCTATGGAGGGATAAGTTGTGAAAAGTCAGATTGATCAAGAAGAGGATACATGTGACAACCCATGCACATGCACTGTGCTGCTTGGTAAAGGGCATCATATGACACGTGACTTGCAACCACAGAGAGACATAGATAGAGAGAGGGAGAGAGAGACGGAGTTTGCATCCTATCCTTCCTATTATTTTTCACACGCACAGAACCTTTTTACACACAGACGCTTTTGCACAGAAGCTGTTACACACAGACGCATTTACACACAGACGCATTTACACACAGACGCTTTTACACACAGAAGCGTTTACACACAGACGCTTTTACACACAGAAGCTTTTACACACAGAAGGTTTCTCACACAGACACTAGACATTTTTACACACATAGGCTTTTACACACAGACGCCTTTACACACAGACACTAGGCACTTTTACACAGAGAAGGCTTTTACACACAGGCGCCTTTACACACACACACAGACGCTTTTATACCCAGATGCTTGTACACACACACACACACTTTCACGCACAAACGCTTTTGCACACAGAAGCTTTTATACACAGAGGCTTTTACACAGCTTTTACACACAGAAGCTTTTACACACAGACACTTTTACACACAGACATTTTTACCCACAGAAGCTTTTACACACACACAAACACACAGAAGCTCTACAACAGCTGAGAGCATCACATCAACAGCGCACATTGTTTTGGTCTGCTACATCATCACGACAAATCTGTTCACACCGTGCGAAAGATTTGAGCCCAGGAATGTGCAACTCGCCTGTAGTAAAGAGGTAAATCTGTATGAATTTGCGCAGTCGACCGCAAAGTATTAGATCTTCAACTTCGAAACTGAGAACACGACTCCTGAGTTTGACATAGCAAAGCACCATTGTCGCGACGACCTGCAAGCTCGAGACTCAGCACTACTATGATGCTGTGATTGACACATATTTCTAGAATTTGATGATCGGACTTTTCATAAACAAATAAACAACAAAAGCTCGGTACCATGATGCCATAGATGCCACATGTTACGCTACTTTACACTCGACATAGCAGCGAAACTACATCAAAAAAAGCTCGGTACCATGATCATCTGCATGACATGTGTTATGTCATTTTATTACGGAAATTTCCATGCAAATCACCAAAACAAGCTCGGTACCCTGATGCTGTAAATGATATATGTTACACTACTTTACTCAAAACAATTCAACAGAAATACAGAAAAAATGAAACAGCGACCACAATGCGTTCACAAACGTCACGGGTGCGCGACTTGAACCAAACATTTTGCATTCAGAAATCCCGAGACATGCATATCTGTTCGCTAATTCCTAATATTTGTTCCTGATATTTAATCTTCATGTTCACACTGACCGAAACGCATCTTGTCCATTCGTTCACATCCGAGCCCAGGAACTATACTTCACTATGTCTGCAAACGTTTGCAACAGATCTCGATGCCATGACATGCTTGATTTCAAAACAATGCCATGACATGCTTGATTTCAAAACAAAAAGTTTGAGTTCAGGACCATACTCTGTCATTGAGCGACACTCGTCCAAACAACAGCATCGTTGTGTGGTCTCAACCTTGGTGTAGCGCGCACCATCGAAAGCAGTTGTATTGCTGTTGCATTGCATTTTAATATACAATTTCCCACACAAATTGCCAAAAAAGGCTCGGTACCATGATGCTGTAAATTACATGCATCACACCGTTCTCGAAGGAACCATCCACAAAGGTACAACGAACCCAACAGCTTGGTAACTTCTACAACTTCATGCACTAACCTGCTACGCACTCGCACAATGCAATGCAAAGAATGTGTTCTTCGAAGCCTGAGACCACGACTCCTGCGTTTGACATGCAAACATCATTGTCGCATAGACATGCAAACTGAACAGTGAAGCTCACTATGAACATATCAATTCCCACACAACGCACCAAACGAACCGAGCTCCACACGTCCTAGCACGGATGCACTAGCAAGCATTTTCACCCTCAATCTCTGACAGTTCCATGTCGTGCGGTAAAACTACACACAAAAGCTTTTACCCACAAACGCTTTTACAGATGGTGCTTTTACACAAACACACTTTGACACGCAGACGCTTTGACACACAAAAGCCTTTACACACAAACGCTTTTACACAGACGCTTTTACACACAAAAGCTTTTACACACAAAAGCTTTTACACACAGACGGTTTTACACACAGACGCTTTTACACGCAGACGCTTTTACACGCAGATGCGTTTTACACACGCACACACGCTTTCACACACAAACGCTTTTACACACAGACGCGTTTACACACAGACGCTTTTACACACAGACGCTTTTACACGCAGATGCTTTTTACACACGCACACACGCTTTCACACGCAAACGCTTTTACACACAGACGCTTTTACACACGGACACTTCAAGACAAAGACGCTTTTAAATTTTACACACGGACATTTACACACAGACGCTTATACACATAGATGCTTTTACATACAGACGCTTTTACACACAGACGCTTTAACACACAAACACTTTCACACACAGAGGCTTTTTACACACAGACGCTTTTACACACACACTTACACACACACACACACTTTCACACACAGAGGCTATTTCACAGAGGCTTTTACACACAGACGCTTTTACACACAGACGCTTTTGCACACACACACACACACTTTTGCACACAGACAATTTTACACAGACACTTTTACACACAGACACTTTTACACAGACACTTTCACACACAGAGGCTTTTACACACAGAAGCTTTTACACACAGAGACTTTTGCACACAGAAGCTTTTAAACACAGGCGCATTTACACACAGACGCTTTTACACACAGAGGCTTTTACGCACAGACCATTTTACACACAGACGCTTTTACACACAGACGCTGTTACACACAGACCCTTTTACACACAGACGCTTTTACACACAGACCCTTTTACACACAGACGCTTTTACACAGAGACGCTCTTACACACAGACGCTTTACACACAAACACTTTCACACACAGAGGCTTTTACACACAGAAGCCTTTACACAAAGACTCCTTTACACACAGGCGCTTTTACACACACAGAAGCTGTTACACAGAGGCTTTTACACACAAACACTTTGAAACACTGTTGCTTTTACACACGGACGCTTTTACACACAGAGGCTTTTACACACAGACGCTTTTACACACAGACACTTTGACACACAGACGCTTTTACACACAGACGCTTTCAGACACAGAAGCTTTTACACACAGACTCCTTACAGAGACGTTTACACATAGAGACTTTCACACACGGAAACTCCTTTACACACAAACACTTTCACACACAGACGCTTTCACACACAGACGCTTTTACAAACAGACTCCTTTACACACAGACGCTTTTACACAGAAGCTTTTACACACAGAAGCTTTTACACACAAACACTTTTACACACAGACGCTTTTACACACAGACGCTTTTACACACAGACGCTTTTACACACAGAAGCTTTTACACACACACACACTTGCTCAGAAACAACATTGCGAATTGTTGATGTGGAATGCATCAGACGTGCAAAAACACCCCAGTAAAACCTAACACAAGAAGTGAAAAAATATAAATATATATATATGGGACTGTGGTGGCCACCAGCTGCGACTTAAATGCGCCCAGGTGCACCACCACAGTCCCGCAGGTACGTTTACACGGGTCCCGGGGAGGTGTCTTCGTTGGTCACCGACCCCCCCGGGACCCCGGTGACCCCCTGCAAGATAAGAAGTTTTTCATCTATTCAGATGGTACACACACACGCCCCACCGCGGCGGGGCAGATGAAATGAAAATGAAAGTGAGATGACAATGAAAATGAAATGAACAATACCTAACCAGGACGCGAAGAGGGGAACGCAAAAGAAGAGGGACAGAGAGAACACCAACACGACACACCTGGCCCGAAACGGGCAAACCCTGAAAAGGCAAGGGAAAAGAAAAGCGGAGGCCGACGGACAACGGAACAAGACCAGCGGAGGGGGGGGAAAGGACGGAAGCGCCTGAACCAACCTAACACGGCGAAAACCTACGCCTACCTCGGCACGCGCAGGACCCAACCTACCTGGAGAGAGGAGAACGCAGGAACACATGAAAAAAGGGACCCATGGGGAACTAGTTAATGAAATGATGCAACCACAACGCATGCAGGATTCGTGATAAGGCTCAAAGGCCCTCGGCATTCATTTCAACCCCATCGACGGCTGTCAGTATTCAAGTGAATTAGGTGCACAATTGAACCTCACCAACGACCATCAAAAGAAAGAAAACCACACCTAAAGCATGTCCTGACGCCTCCACATGGATGCAGTGAGAAGTCCACTGAAAAAATTGAAGCCCCACGGCGGCCAGTTGTTCAACCAAACGACAACGACAGGGTGAAAAGCGAAAAAAGGCCAGCAGTTCACTTTACTTAAACGAATTACTAATTCAAAAGTGTAAAATCAGACATCGATTTACTGTCAATTCTTAGCCTGGAAAGGCTTTCCCCGAAGGGTTCCTACCAACTTGACGTATGAGAAGTCCACTGAAAAAATTGAAGCCCCACGGCGGCCAGTTGTTCAACCACACGACAACGACAGGGTGAAAAGCGAAAAAAGGCCAGCAGCTCACTTTACTTAAACGAATTACTAATTCAAAAGTGTAAATTCAGACGTCGTTTTACTGTCAATTGTTAGCCTGGAAAGGCTTTCCCCGAAGGGTTCCTGCCAACTTGACGTATACAGCAGGAATGACACACTTGCTCAGAAACAACATTGCGAATTGTTGATGTGGAATGCATCAGACGTGCAAAAACACCCCAGTAAAACCTAACACAAGAAGTGAAAAAATATAAATATATATATATATGGGACTGTGGTGGCCACCAGCTGCGACTTAAATGCGCCCAGGTGCACCACCACAGTCCCGCAGGTACGTTTACACGGGTCCCGGGGAGGTGTCTTCGTTGGTCACCGACCCCCCCGGGACCCCGGTGACCCCCTGCAAGATAAGAAGTTTTTCATCTATTCAGATGCTACACGCACACACACACACTGCTTAGGTTGATTTGATGATGATGAATGTAGAACTTGCCGTCGCCTGATTTCCTAAGTAACCTTCGATGGGGCACGGTTGCAATCGGTGAAATTCGGTCAATCGATTCTTGCCAAAGGACTCAAAAACAAGGTAATAGAACAGCTTGTGCAAAAGTTCGAACCAACATTGCAGGTACGTCAACCCAGCGTCCCAGGCTGATATCATTGTGACATCAGAAGCATCTTCGTTGGCTGGAGACTTCTGATTCACACTCCAGCCCCCTGCATGTCTGAATTAAAATTCAGTTCTTATTGTCGCCACATATTGTCTTCCTCGCTTCGTTGTACGAAATTGTAAAATATCCGTATGTTATAACGGGTTTCACACACACACAAGCCCCGTAGGGCAATGACGAAATTACATGAGTAGTTGAAATGGCAAACTCACACTGTCGCTGAAGTGACAGAATGGCAGTCCTGAAACTTTACAAAACACTCATGGAGGAGCGAAAACTCTGTGTGAAATGCGGTACTTCATGAGACTAAGCCGCCAACCATTGTTTGTGGTGAATTCAGTTCAATGAATTCAGTTCAGTGGGCGAAAGCATGTGAGGTCCGAGCTGATAACTCTCGTCAGGTTGTTATGTCGAATGCTCTTATAAAGAAATTAATTAGTTAAAAAGACAGACGCACATTGTCACTCAAATAACAGAATCGCTGTCCTGAAATGTTACGAGACACTAACCGAGGAGTGAAAACGCTGTCTGGATTTCGGTATTTCATAAGACTAGGCCGCCGACCATTGATCGTGGTGGATTCAATTCAGTGAACGAAAGCGTCCGAGGTCCGGGCTGATAACTCTGGTCAGGTGATTATGTCGAATATTTTATCGAAAAATCTTCTGTGTCAAAAATCTTGAGGTATTTAGAACTCTGAGACCTAAAGCATGATTGGGGGTAACTGAGGTCCCGACACCACCCCCTGCATTTCTGAATTAGAGGTTGTGGTCTGAAGAACTCAGTCCCTGTTGTCGTAGCATACAGTTATATCAAAATACGAGTAGTTAAATTGTCAGACTCACCCTCGGACAGTTGTTTAGTAAAAAGGTGAGTGCCCAAACTGCGGCCAACTGTTCAACACCAGAGCGACCGACGGGTGAAAAGCTGGAAAGGCCTACTGTTCCACTTTACTTGGGTGTGCAAAAAGGTGAGTGCCCAAACTGCGGCCAACTGTTCAACACCAGAGCGACCGACGGATAAGAATTTGGAAAAGGCTAACTGTTTCACTTGACTTGAAAAAGTTACCAAGTTGAAAATTGTTAGTTCAGCGCCCAGATCGAAGTCAATTTAAAGGGTGAGTGCCCGACTGCGGCCAACTGTTCAACGCCAGAGCGACCGATAGGTGAAAAGCTGAAAACACCTACTGTTCCATTTTACTTAGACGTGTGTAAAAAGTGGGTGCCCAAACTGCGGCCAACTGTTCAACACCAGAGCGACCGACGGATGAAAAGCTGAAAAGGCCTACTGTTCCACTTTACTTAAACGTGTGCAAAAAGGTGAGTGCCCAAACTGCGGCCAACTGTTCAACACCAGAGCGACCCACAGGTGAAAAGCTGAAAAGGCCTACTGTTCCACTTTACTTAGATGTGTGAAAAAAGTGAGTGCCCAAACTGCGGCCAACTGTTCAACACCAGAGCGACCGACGGGTGAAAAGCTGAGTAGGCCTACTGTTCCACTTTACTTAGACGTGTGCAAAAAGGTGAGTGCCCAAACTGCGGCCAACTGTTCAACACCAGAGCGACCGACGACAAGTTGTGGTTCTGTAAGGATCGGACTTGGGTAAGACAACGGGTGAGACCCCCCGAAGGGTTAATCCATCCCTATAGGGATTAATCCTGGTCCTTCGAAGGGACTAATCCGTCCATCGGTGGGACTAATCCGTTGAAGTATGACAAATTGTCATAATTCGCTCCTAAAGTGGAGTAATCCTGTGGTTGACATAACAACCACGTCGAATCCGGATTGTCCCAATTGGACATTCCACTATCCACCGGAGCGGCCGGTGACCAGATCTAGACCCGCACGAAGCAGATCGACGGTGCTCACAAGTCAGTGAGTTCACCCAAACACACTGCTTAGGTTGATTTGATGATGATGAATGTAGAACTTGCCGTCGCCTGATTTCCTAAGTAACCTTCGATGGGACACGGTTGCAATCGGTGAAATTCGGTCAATCGATTCTTGCCAAAGGACTCAAAAACAAGGTAATAGAACAGCTTGTGCAAAAGTTCGAACCAACATTGCAGGTACGTCAACCCAGCGTCCCAGGCTGATATCATTGTGACATCAGAAGCATCTTCGTTGGCTGGAGACTTCTGATTCACACTCCAGCCCCCTGCATGTCTGAATTAAAATTCAGTTCTTATTGTCGCCACATATTGTCTTCCTTGCTTCGTTGTACGAAATTGTAAAATATCCGTATGTTATAACGGGTTTCACACACACACACGCCCCACCGCGGCGGGGCAGATGAAATGAAAATGAAAGTGAGATGACAATGAAAATGAAATGAACAATACCTAGCCAGGACGCGAAGAGGGGAACGCAAAAGAAGAGGGACAGAGAGAACACCAACACGACACACCTGGCCCGAAACGGGCAAACCCTGAAAAGTCAAGGGAAAAGAAAAGCGGAGGCCGACGGACAACGGAACAAGACCAGCGGAGGGGGGGGAAAGGACGGAAGCGCCTGAACCAACCTAACACGGCGAAAACCTACGCCTACCTCGGCACGCGCAGGACCCAACCTACCTGGAGAGAGGAGAACGCAGGAACACATGAAAAAAGGGACCCATGGGGAACTAGTTAATGAAATGATGCAACCACAACGCATGCAGGATTCGTGATAAGGCTCAAAGGCCCTCGGCATTCATTTCAACCCCATCGACGGCTGTCAGTATTCAAGTGAATTAGGTGCACAATTGAACCTCACCAACGACCATCAAAAGAAAGAAAACCACACCTAAAGCATGTCCTGACGCCTCCACATGGATGCAGTGAGAAGTCCACTGAAAAAATTGAAGCCCCACGGCGGCCAGTTGTTCAACCAAACGACAACGACAGGGTGAAAAGCGAAAAAAGGCCAGCAGTTCACTTTACTTAAACGAATTACTAATTCAAAAGTGTAAAATCAGACATCGATCTACTGTCAATTCTTAGCCTGGAAAGGCTTTCCCCGAAGGGTTCCTACCAACTTGACGTATGAGAAGTCCACTGAAAAAATTGAAGCCCCACGGCGGCCAGTTGTTCAACCACACGACAACGACAGGGTGAAAAGCGAAAAAAGGCCAGCAGTTCACTTTACTTAAACGAATTACTAATTCAAAAGTGTAAATTCAGACGTCGTTTTACTGTCAATTGTTAGCCTGGAAAGGCTTTCCCCGAAGGGTTCCTGCCAACTTGACGTATACAGCAGGAATGACACACTTGCTCAGAAACAACATTGCGAATTGTTGATGTGGAATGCATCAGACGTGCAAAAACACCCCAGTAAAACCTAACACAAGAAGTGAAAAAATATAAATATAAATATATATATATGGGACTGTGGTGGCCACCAGCTGCGACTTAAATGCGCCCAGGTGCACCACCACAGTCCCGCAGGTACGTTTACACGGGTCCCGGGGAGGTGTCTTCGTTGGTCACCGACCCCCCCGGGACCCCGGTGACCCCCTGCAAGATAAGAAGTTTTTCATCTATTCAGATGGTACACACACACACACTAGACAAGAATGGATCATTATATGATCTGGCAGGAACTGAATCCTGAAACATGCAGATTAGATATGAAACAACGAAAAAACCGATGCACCCTACGAATAATGGAAGTTCTCCTGAATGGTTTCCATGGCCAAGATCGTCATCAAACATCATAGATCGGCGACGTGGTTTTGACAAAATAATCCAAATACATCGGCGACATGGTTTCGGCGAAATAATTCAAAAAATCAAAATACAGTCGGCGACATGGTTTCGGCGAAAAACTGAGGAAGGTTCTGATGCAGGCAATACAGATTGTGGCAACCGTGTAGATTCGAAACAACGCAGTGTAACAGCTTGATCAACAGTTGAAACCGATCAGCAAATTGGCAGGTACGTCGATCTGGCGTCCCAGATCGATATCACCATGGAAAGGCAGTGTCTTCGTTGGTGGATGACTGCCAGACCATGCATCCACCCCCTGCAAATGTGAAAAGATTAGAACAAAAGAAGTTTTACATCTGTTCAGATGTTACACACACACACCCCGCATGTAGCGGGGTTTAATTCTTTTGGAAGAACATCGCTGCAAAGGTCGGCAGAATCAATCAAATCCAGAAGGCTACCCGGTGCTAATGTACATAGCCGCGTTCAGTCACTCAGAAGTGAAATTCGCTTCAAGTTGAAGTGTTTGGATCGCGTCACGGAAGCTCATGCCCTCAACCATCCTCAACGTGTCGTTGATTTCCCCAGATGCCATAGCAGCCGTCAAGGTGGTTGAAAGTTGTTTGGCCAGCTCCTGGATCTTCGGAGTTAGGCGGGTTGCCTCCGTAGGTGAAGTGGTCTCAATGGGAACGTTGTGAAACGGATGATGCCCATGTACTAGAGGAATCTCAAAGTGATGGCGCCAATAATCCGCTGTGCGCAGGGACCACTCCCAATTGCCCGAAAGACCATAGAAGTAGTGCTCGGGGTCACGACATTTGGAGAGCCCCGACATGGGGATCTCTTCGATGAATAACTCCCTGGTATTGTTGGAGTGGGTAATGATCTTGAAGTGGATCTGGTGGACCACTCGGGATGAGAAGTGAGCACGATGGAGGTAGTGGTGTGTAGTACTTGGCTCGGTCGGAAAAGGAACATCAGGATGTGCAGGGCCTGAGTATGTATCGGCGTGGGGCGCGGTGCCGATGTCATTAGTTGGAGTGTCAGCTGCCGAAGGTGCCGAGGTAGTCGAGGTCATAGGGTCAGGGGCGATAGAATGACATAGTTCAGAAGCCTGGCCATCTGGCATTGGATCCGGGTTGGTGGAAGCGAGTCCACGGTTGGGATTCGAAGGCCAAGCCAAGCCCGCCACGGTAGCGTCACGTTTATGCTCCATGGGTGAGACGGTCGGAAAATGCGTGAAATGGTGCGACAAAAGGCTGAGGAATCAGGAAATTGTAAAAATAAGCCGAGCCATAGAATAATAATAGTAGTAATGTCCAATGGTCAATCGAATTGTTCAGAATCCGCGGAAAAGACAAAGCACGAAATCTAAAAATGGTGGAAATAAATCGAAAGGTGAGATCCAAAGGGTCCTCCGTGTTACTGAAGTGTCATAGGTTAAACGAAAGGAACAAGTCGAGCATTCTCCTTTTTTGCCAGTGAGCACATCAGGGTAGGATAACTCCAGGGCTGACTTTATGACATTGCAGACGTAGCACGAAAGGCTGTGACGAACCTGGGATGAGCAAAGTGGATTCGATGTAGTTGTACTGTCGGATTCGCCAGTCAGGACGGTATTCTTCCAACAGCTGCATGACCGTCCAATCATTGGGGACTTGGAATGTATCACCTTCCAGGTCGCAATAGCGAAACTCCAAATTCGAGGGGTCAAGTTGGATGTCCCATTGGGTTCTCAATCTTTTTGAGATGGCGATACGTAGGTCTCGAATGGGAAGAATGCCTGCTTCAATTGGTTCCATCTGGCGTGACCAGGTAAAGACAGCTTCAAGTTCGTAGCCACTAAGATTCTTGAGATTGGAACTGGCCATAGCCATGTAGTGTTCACGGTCAGGTTCACTACGGTGTGTCAATCCCTGTAAAGGAGAGTAGTCAATTAAGATGAGAACAGGTCGGCATGGAAGAGGGTCCACATCACCAGGAAGGCCTCGGTGTCCGGCAAGCCATGCAGCAGTTCGTGGACCTTGTGGTGTATCAACCCTGGATGTAGCACGATATGGGTGAGGGCGAGAAGAATGAGCCATGGCGTCGAGTATCAAGCGTGAAGCGTAAAGCCCAGGCTGCAATATAGAAATACGATGGTAATCAAAGGATAAAGCCCTCAATCAAACCATGAAGGAAGACGGTGTACTTAGTGAATAGTCACGAAACGACCTTAAGTCACTGTTCTTTTTTCTTCCGCAAAATGATGTGGTGTGTTACACACTGGAATCAGACATATCCATCGGGCCAGGGTCGTTCGCATCCAGTGGACAATGTATATGGTGAGTAGGGGCGGTAGGGCGATTGGACTGTAAGGTCCGGTGAAATGTTGCCGATGGCGAAGAAGGTGGTGTAGATCTCCATGGTGGCCAAGATAAAGAAATAGTGGTACCTTGTGAGTGGTGTTGAGCCGAACGTCCCCAGCATGACTGTAAAATGTGAAGCTGGTCCGGTATCGCTTCGTACGGTTGGGAGACGTAGACATTGGTGTGTTCCGGATGTGGGAGAACAGGACCGGAAGTTGTCGTAGAGGAGGATGATTGGATGGGTACATCATAGTATTGGCGCCAATGGTTGGCCGTAGTGCGTAGAGTGGCACGATCGCTGGTGAGGTGCATGTTCTCCAAAAATGTTTCCACTGGCTTCCACGTTTCAATACCATCAAGTGTCCTTTCCACGATCCAAAGTTCATCTGGACGAGAAGACAAGGGATAGCTCAGCTTCTTGAAAAATACGGAATGAACAGTTGTAGAGGTTGGAATCATTCTGGCTGCCCTGGGAATATACGATGCCGAAGTAGGATCTTCAGGTGGGAGATGTGGGTCTGGGCCATGTACGGATGTAGGTGAAGAGCGGGTTGAAACCAGCCGAGTAGCATCATCCGTGGCGGAGGTCGTCATGTACAGGAGCAGTAATATGATATCGAAAAGAACTGAACTGAAGCCGAAATTCCGTTGAAAGAAGTCCATAATAAAACATCTAACCACGAGAAGCAAAATAGAGAAACGTGAGAAACGAGGGAGGCAAAAAGGAAGGCGAATATCAAGGCGGATGACTGTACAATGAGTGCATTTTTCTTTTCCGCATAGACGTAAGCGAATCAAAATTCTATCTCAGGGCTAATCACGCGGCAGTCTTAGTGTATCGGGTGGCCGTGACAAATGGATGCACGCGAGGAATCACTTGAAGATGGACAGCGAAGCCTGTGTCTTGTGGATCTGGATGGGGTGTCAGCAACAAAGGTGAACATTCACGGGTCGTGAAGGCATCGAGATGTTGATGAGTTTTCCATGACGGGTAGAACCAGTTCAAAATGTCCAGGAGGGAATGGGGGAGATCGTCAAGCATCTGAGCTCCTTGATCGGTGTCAATCATCATGTAGAAATCTGTCGCCTGTAGGTGTATCGACCATCGTTGTAAGAGCGTGTCCGTAACAACTGTTTTGAGGTCTGAAACGAAATGACTGCGAGCGTAATCAGGGTAGATCACCTTGAAAGTCTGGAACAGGCTGTCATATACGGCAGTAGAGAGGTTGCCCGCGACCTTGGGGGCCAGGATGTTGTAGTATGGGTTTCTGGCGGCAAGTTGCTGCATAGGCTTCAGGTCCAATTGGAAAATAACCGGTCGATGGGGTGGAGAAGGCGGAGAGGTCCGGTTGGCTGAAGACCCCATAGCGGAAGACGGTGCCCTTGTTGGAGAGCGTGATCGTCGGGTAGGAGAGATCCTGTCGTGGGCCATAGCTCGCAGTTGGCAATATCGATCCAAGTGAATGCGGAGAGACATAGTAAATGGCTGGCGGTGTGTATGATGTGGAAGTTCAAGGTTTCAGTGGAGCAACTGTGCCCAAAGGTTGTAAGAGTGAAAAAGTGTATAGGTCGAGGTAAAGCAATAAAAGGACGTCAAGAAGAAGAAAGGAAAGCCAGAAGTTTAGGTGGTGAAACTGTAATACGGTGCCGCAGGACAGCTTTTTACGTTCGCGGGTGCCGTTGGTCAGCCAAGTTTGTCTTTGATCTTATTCCACATAGAGCGAACGTCTTCCTCCGATTTGCCCATCTTGGTCGAGATCACCCGCCATGAAAATCGAGACTTCTCGTCCGCCTTCAAGGTGCGAAGTTTCTGCTTGTCTTCAGAGGTCCAGATTGACAGTGGGCTCGAGGAACGGGATCGGGATTTGTCAAGTCGGCGACGACGTTTTGCAGGCGCTTTGGGAACTGCTTTGGCTTTCTGTTTGCGGTTCGGCGGTGATGGTGTTCTGGTAGAAAGCTTCGAGGGTGCAGGTAGGACTTCAGGTGACGGGGCAGCAACGTGGTGATGTGGTTCAGGAAGATGGGTTTCCAAGAGTTCATCCATAAGTGCCTCTTCCTCAGCGATATCCAGCGACGGGATGTGGGCATTGTCAATAAAGTCGTTGGTCTGGTCCGAGTAGTGCGGCCGTAGCCCATCGGGTTGATTCCATACGTCTGTGCTGGGAAGAGGGGTAGGTTCAATATTGGGAATGAGAGTGGGTGGAAGTAACGCCATTGCTCGATGTAGTAGGAGGTAAGCATGGTGGACATCATGAAGAAATTGAAGAAAAACTGGTTCTTGAATCGGAATTGAAGTAGAAGGAGACGAGGAAGCCATCACGAAGCGTCGAATGTGGCCCAAGATATCAATGAAGCCGAGTTTGAGGGTGAGCCAGCTGAGAAAGCAATACACCAACATCGAATAAAATAAATAAATAACGTATGGGTAGAAGAGGTGAGACGTTCAGCAGGATGTGAAACGTGAGACGTAAACGCAAGCGTCAGGGCGGCACTGGATTTTACCACAATGAAGAAGCGTGCAAATATTGACGGATCGGCTTGGCAGCAGCAGCTAAATCGGACTCGCTAAAACCTGCAGCTCTGTACAAACGGTGCAATGCGGCAAAACCTCGTGTTCGTTCGTGTGTGGGGTGCGCACATTTGGCGACCAGGAATAATCGTGAAACAAAACCCGAAAGTTGGACGGCAAGAGGTGATGCGGAGAATGGTGCCATGACCTGGTTGAAGTCGCGCGGAGGGCTGTAGCGAAGGGCGAAAGGCTCGAACTCGATGCAAAAGCCCAAGAACTCCTGGTCCGGCTCCGTTTCCAAAATGATTGGGTGGCCGTAGAACTCCGGGTGAAGAAAATTGGCGAAGCAGATTTCGTAGTCCCAGGAGGGATCCGACAAGCACAGTCTGTTGTCAACATAGCGAAGTAGGCGAGCTGTAAGATCCATAGTACTTAGGGTCGTTCGGTAGGTTCGGCACCAGATTTCTTCAGAAAGTGCGACGACCATCATGCACAACGCCGGACTCAGTGGGGAGCCCATAGGAGAGCCGCGGATTTGTTCAAAGACAGAGGTGCCAATGGAGAATTGGGTCATCTTCAAAGACATAAGGATGATGCGTTCAATGTCCCGAATGAAGATCTTCCTGGTCACATTGAGTGTACGGCATGTGCGGCCTTTGACTACATCGCCTGTGGTGTTGCCCGGGGTTGCCTTCACGGAGATGATCTCGTCGGGGTTGGTACTCATGAGAGTCGAGAGGAATTGCAAGGTCAGTCGCCAGCTAGCAATGAAGCGGTCGGTGTCAATGCTTGTGAAAAAGCCCGCAAGATCTTGGTTGTGTATGCGGGGAGTAGGGAGCGAATCGAAGTCGGTGTCCTTGAGGAGCTTGATGAGGTCAAATACATCACCTTTTGCCAGGTTGTGGGGAAACGCTTGGGGCAGGAGGTTGTAGATCAGTTTGGCGATGGGTCGGAAAGGTGCAGTGAAGAAGCTGACAATGGGTCGCCCAGCCCTAAACTGTTTCTTCCGCTTGGGTAGGACGTAGGCATTCGGTAGGTCTCGTCCAGCGCCAAGTGCCCATGGGTATGCTTTGCCAAATTGGTGATTGATCTCGGCGATGGTCTTCTCGATGATGTCATTGGGGCTGATTTCCAATTTTCGAAATACCAACGGGTCGGCGAAGGTAGTGGTGAGGCACTGAAAATAGAGTACGGGGCAGTAGATTCGTAGGGATGTAGCTCGCTTGTCCTCGTTGTGGAAGATGGCTTCTGGAAAGAGACGTTTGAAGCGTACGATGTCTTTGTGCGTGATGTGATTGTGGAGGGTGTTGTAGTGGGATTGAATAGAACGGTGCCAAAGTTCATCAATATGGGTCTTTTGTAATGAAGGGAGTGAGTTCCGGGTAGTCCACGTCCGCAGAGCAAGGCGAAGGGATGTCTGGATTTCTTTGGAGGGTGGGAAGATTTTGTTTTGAAGCGAGCCTGTCGCGATGGATGTGTGTGGGCCTTCATCGAAGTGTAGGTTGTCGCCCTCCAGGACCAAGTGGTGTTCAGATTGGTGATGATGAAGAGCATGAGGTCGTAAAGCGTCACAGGCACACTTTGGGGTTTCGCCATCAGCCCACTTGGTGGCGGCTTCTTTGTGGTTGCACAAGCTGTCCATAACCGACGGGAACTTTGTGAAGACAATCCCGGTGGAAGGAGTCTGCAATGTGGTGTTGTAGCATCGGGTTCGATGAACATGGGAAGTGAGCAACTGTCGGAGGTCGCGAGTCCAATTGGGGCCTAGTAGCCAAGGTGCACGAAGGGGAACCGGTTTTCTGACTCGTTTGGCCTTCCAGAAGGTCAAGGCCCGGTCAATGGCATTGATTGCGTACGACCTCTGAGGTTCTCCTAGGTTGTTGGCAAGGCGTCGAATGAAATAGCATCCTTGGGCACCAATTTCATTTGATCGAAGTCTCTTCTCCATGTGGAAGCGTCGGACGGAGTTGCTGCCCAAATCCTGAATGATCTCCCAGAGTTGTACTCGTCGATGGAAAAGAGGACTATGAAGAGCACGTCGAATATGATGGGGTGTAGATTGCCAACGGAGCTTCCGCCACAAAGAAAATGCTCCAAATTGCCGGGAATTGGAAAATTTGGTACGCGCAATGAGTCCCTTGCGGCAATTGAAAAACTGGTAAATGAACGGAGTATTTAATCGAGGTTGCCACAATTGAATTAAGGCTTGTTCCAAAGCCCAAAAGTTGGATTTATTGGTGTAGATCGGAAAAACAGACCACATGCAGAAATTGTCAAATCTGCACCAAAACCGTAAGGCAACTTCGGCCAACACGAATTTGTTTTGTTGCACTTGCAGAAATTTCCGATAGCGAGAGTGTTCACGGTCCAAAACAAAGGAAGAGGTGGAACCCACATAAAACTTAGGTTGAAAATTAGCAATATGGCAGAAGCGAATATATACCGCCTGAGGGTGCTTGAAACATTGGAGGGCGACTGTCAAGTCTTCCCACGACGTGCAAAAGAAAATACTCTGCATCGGAGTGCCTTTTAGCAAGGCCTGGAGTTTCGGATTGGCTCGTGGATGTAATAACACATACTGGCCCATCAATACAGTTTGAAGCATCCGAAAAGCGAAAAAGACATCAACAGAAGGAGACAAAGTGAAAGGGGTCAATAATGCAAGGACAAGAATACAGGAATGAGCCACGGCCAAAGTTCTCATAATGTTGGCTGCTTTTGAGCCCGGTGATTTCAAGTACGCGGCTAGTCAGGAGTGCATCAATAACGCCACAGTCATGACCTTGAGGACGACTTCATCAGTAGTAGCCCCTTTATGCTTGCAGGGGTCAATGCCCATAGCCACGCTTGCGCGTTGGATAGTTTTGGAGGCATCATCGGGTTGGTTTTGCCACCATTCCTTGACCTTCTCCAAGTTCTTCTCCAGAATGTCCTGCTTGGGCTGGGGCAACTTCAGGTCTTTCAACCACTTCTTGTACTGGGTATCCGTCAGTGATGAGGGTTGGTTGTCCACGAGCCATGAGTTCACGGATCCCGGAGAAATCAGCAGAGACGAAGGGTCAAAGGTTGTAGAAGCTGCGGGTTGTCCTTGAAGTGCACGTCCAATCGGTGTCGTGGCTGGTGTAGATCCCTGGGGTGCCGTAGTCTGTGAAGTACTGGCGGCCGATTCCACCTTGGCCAGTTCAGCTTCCAGTTCAAGAATGCGTTGTTGGCTCGCCACGTCCGCAGAGGGTTGAGCCGGGAGCCAAGATTGGAGGAGTTGAGCGACGTCTTTGGCCATATTTTGAGTGGCTTCCTTTTGATTCAGACATTGGCCAGCCGAGCGAGATCGAAAGGTAGCAAGTTTGTCCAAATCCACATTGCGGGTGCGTAGTTGTGATACCAATTCAGCCACAAATACTGTAGTGCCTATGTTGTCAAAAGGAAGGACGAAGGTTTCTCGTCCGTATGCAACACGGCGGAGCCAGGTGTTGTGTAAGCCCTGGTACAAGAACTTCCAGAGTGGGACTTGTAAAGGATCCATACCTTCAATGTCTTTGTAGCTTGAAAACCGGCTCTGTCGGATTCTGGAGGGGAAATCCAGACCATTGATCTTGTTAGAGTCGTGGAAGTCGACATCAGGTTTCCATTGCTCCACAGGTGGGATTTCAATCGGTCGGCATGTATATCCTTCGTTGACAGTAGAGCTTGCTCCCGGGGATGACATAGGCCTCGGCGATCTCGGTGTGAAAGGATGGCGTTGAGGTGCAAAATTGGCGTTGTTGGGAGGTGTCTGGGAAAACGTGGGCGGTGTAGGTGGGAAAGGTGCCCTAGATGGAGTCCATGGTGGGCGTGTTGGGAACGATGTAGATGTAGGTGGCGGAGGCGGTATCCCGGAAGGGCTCCAAAAAGGTCGATGGGTCGTCATTGCATAGTGCATCGGGCCACGGAATACTGCTTGGTGCCAGCCATGTTGATGACGAGGAGGTGTGCGAGAGCGATCCGGCTGGGAAGGAGGGATTGCGTTCACGTCAGAGCTGAACTGGGATATCATATCCTGGGACGCCATGATGTAGACGGGGGCCACGAGATAATAGGTCAAAATAAGCTCGATCGGTCGACTGAAAGCTGCGGTGAGGTGCAAAGGTGATACGAAGGTGACGTGCGATCAGAAAGGTGTGAAACATGATACGTGGTCCCTGTGTGTGAAACGTGAAGTGAAATACGAAGGTGACGCAAGGTTCAAATATCATGAACATGCAGCAATTCACAAACCTTTTGAGGGAAGAAGTGGCATCAATACCGAATGTCGGGAGAAACATTGTTACTCCAAAAGAATCGGGCAGGGCCACTAGGCTCACTGGATCGCTGTCGTAGAATAGTCGACACTTGTTCCGGTACTCCTCAAGGGTAAAGTGTTTACCAGCGAGATCTGGAATGGTTGTATGTCGAGTGTCGAGAACGAGGGTAGCCTTCACGGTGCTGGTCTCGAGAATGGCCTTCGCGATGGGAGGAGCGGCGATCTCGACGGTTGTAGGTTGAGTTGTCCCAAGAAGCATTGTCGTGCCAAGGTCGGCGAGCGTGATCTCGTGAGGCAGGTTCGCTGGTCTCATGGTGGCTGGTTGTGTCTCGAGAGTCGTCTGGAGGTGGGTCCGAAGGTGCTGGTGTGTCGGCAGTAGGGTCAGGTCGTGCTGGACGTGCATGATCAGCTGGAGGTTCAGTTGGTGGATTTGTCTCCGCTGCCTGGTGTGTGATCAAGCCCGGGAAAACCGAATGAGTAGAGGCAACATAGCATATAGATGCGGCGCTGGAGTTCATAGCCGTTGCATTGTCTTTGCCCTTGGCGATGCCCGCTAGGTTGCACAAGCGTTGAATTTGGTCATTTCCTCCAGATAGGGCTCGTATGCATTTGGGTGAGCGACAAATGGCCAATAGGCCAGATGGGTTTTGTCCTTTCCCTATGCGGTAGAGCTGAGATGTACATATTTTGAAAGCATAGCCCGGCAGGGTGTCAATGTCAGCAATCTCAGAGGACATGCCGAAGAACCCGTAGCATGGGTATTGAGTCGGGTAGCCGGCTTCGTTTTTTGTCCAAGTTGCCGGGCGAATGCAGTCTTCCGCGAGGATTTTGGCAACTGTTTCCCAACTCGTTTTGTGGTAAATCAGGTAGGTGCCCATGTGTTCGCCACGATAGATCGGTTTCTTTTTCAATCCCGTGGGGACCGTGATGGTCAGCAGGTTCTCTGGCTCGATGTAAAATGCTTTGGTTTGCCTCGCAAGCTCGATGTCCAGTAAGTTGGATTGTGCAAAGGCCCTGGCAATGTTCTTGACGGTGGCTTGGCTTGCTTTGATATAAATAAGTTGGTTGTTGACGGTGCGGTATGGTTGAGCCAACTGGTAGAACATCTCGTCAACGAATTGGTTGAAGAGCTGCAAGGTGGCCGGGGTCAATGATTGGCGTAGGGGCACTGTATGGTTGGGGTCAAGCTCAGTCAAGCAACGGACCCTAAGTGGATCATTGGCAGCCTCAACCATTTCACTGAGGTCGATGTCATTCGTGTCAAATTTTGAGATCGAAATTGCACCTGTCACCTCAGAGTTTTCGCTGTCGCCGTCAGGGACGCGGAAGGACACGGCTCCAAGTGGTGCTGTGGTGTGCGATGGTGGGTTGGTAGATGGTTCAGGTGGTGGTGGATCGGCAGGAGAGTTGGGTCGAGTAGTGTTGTGATGGTAGTTGTCGGTGTAGTGGCTATTGTTCCATTCGCCCCAGGTGTCATCAGCATCGGGAGTGGGGATGTAGGCCGGATTGGATGGGCGTGCAGCTGGTCGAAGTACGACTTCGCGGCCTCTGGATCGGCGACGAGGTGTTTCGGAACGTGGTCTTGGGTGAGATCGATGACGTCGAGGAACCACGGGAGAGCGGCGTCTTGGCAGTGATCTTCGTCTGTATGGAGAAGGAGTTCTGCGGTCCTTGTCGTGTTTCGTAGATGACCGAAAACGAGGAAGGGGAGAACGAGGTCGTACAGCACGTCGGGGAGAGTATTGATGATGATGTGAATGTACAGAGGGTCGACGGGAGCGTGATCTCGGAGTCCTGGATCATGGTCTGTGCGTTGGCGATGGTGGAGCATGTAGGTGGTGAGGAGGAGCGGTGGCTGGAGCTGAGATGATGCGAGGGTCCGGAACGTCAGGTTCGGCGGGTCTGGCTTTCGGTGCAGGTGGAGGCATGGCAATAGGTGGTGGTGCTGCTGTAGGTAATGGTGTAGGCGGCATGGGGTTCGGTGTAGGTACATCGTGGTGGAGAAGTAGCTGACGTTGTTCTTGGGCGCGTTGAGAATCCAGAATCAATTGTTGTTGAGCTTGAATAAGTCGAACCGATTCCGCAAGTTGCTGTGTAGTGGAGCCCAGCGCTGCAAGTTCAGGTGGAACGGATGGAGACGGTGCTGCCGTAGGTGCCGGTGGTGTAGCAGGGGAAGAGGCTTTCGGAGCTGACCGACGTGGTTTGTCTGTTTTCTTGTCGGAGCGAAGCCTTGGGGCAGCCTTAACTGCTGGTGGTGGTGGTTCATCTGGAGGGACCATCGATGCTTCAGTCGGTAGTGGAGGTTGAAGGTGGTGAGGTAGGTATGGAGAACTCTGCAAAGGTGTCGATGGCGTAGTCGATGTAGGTGAGGAAGCCGGAGCAGAATGCCATGTGGGTGGAGCGGTGGGTGCCGTAGGAGTAGTGAAAGGGAGTGGAACGGTGTGCACCAAAGTGGTTTCAGGAGCCACAGGTGTGGGCATGGTAGGCACGAGTTGTGGGCCTGGTACCGCATGAGGAGTCGAAGTCAATGAGGTAAATGGCAGCGATGTGGGGGCTGATGCAGACGGCACGAGTGAAGCTGATGAAGACCATGTAGGATGCAATGGCGAGGGATGTCCAAATAGATGGGCGTTCTGCGATGATTGCGGCCACGTCGAGGATGGAGTCGTAGGCTGCGGTGGGGCAGGCCATGACGTCGGAGTAGTCCACGGATACATCGCTCAAGTAGAACAAAACAGAAGGGAGTAATCACATGCAGGATTCAGTCCCTAAAGTGCCAATCCAGGCCCGTAGTCCAGTCAGCCCCAAGGGCATAAAACGGCTTTCAAGTTCCAACGAATTAGGTGCACAATATGTTTCACCTCACCAGACAACCAAAAGGAAAAAACCACACCTGAAAGACGTGTGCCTGCCTTTTCACAATGATAATGTCTTGACATGATTTCGTGTAGCTGCAAAGGTTGCTGCAAAAAACGGAGGTTTCTGGCAGTTCGGCATGGCTTCACTTGACAGAGTGCAAAACACTAGGATCCCTGGGACCACAGGAGCCGCGGGACGTCGTCAAAGGTGCAAAACCGTAAGGCCAACTGTTGCGATTTACTTAGATGAATTACCAACTTAAAATGTGTTAATTCGGCAGTCAGGACAGTCGTCACTCACCCTAAAGATGGTTGCCTCAAATGGCTCCATGGCACCATGTCGGAGCCACCATGGAAATCACACTAGACAAGAATGGATCATTATATGATCCGGCAGGAACTGAATCCTGAAACATGCAGATTAGATATGAAACAACGAAAAAACCGATGCACCCTACGAATAATGGAAGTTCTCCTGAATGGTTTCCATGGCCAAGATCGTCATCAAAAATCATAGATCGGCGACGTGGTTTTGACAAAATAATCCAAATACATCGGCGACATGGTTTCGGCGAAATAATTCAAAAAATCAAAATACAGTCGGCGACATGGTTTCGGCGAAAAACTGAGGAAGGTTCTGATGCAGGCAATACAGATTGTGGCAACCGCGTAGATTCGAAACAACGCAGTGTAACAGCTTGATCAACAGTTGAAACCGATCAGCAAATTGGCAGGTACGTCGATCTGGCGTCCCAGATCGATATCACCATGGAAAGGCAGTGTCTTCGTTGGTGGATGACTGCCAGACCATGCATCCACCCCCTGCAAATGTGAAAAGATTAGAACAAAAGAAGTTTTACATCTGTTCAGATGTTACACACACACACACACGCGCATTTCTAGTACACACAGACACACACACACTTTCACACACAGAGGCTTTTACACACAGACGCTTGCACAGGGACTTGTACACGCAAACACTTTCACACACAGACGCTTTTACACAACACTTTTACACACAGACGCTTTTACACACAGACACTCTTACATAGACGCTTTTACACACAGATGCTTTCACACACAGAGGCTTTTACACACAGAAGCTCCTGTATACACAGAGGCTTTTACACAGACACTTTTACACACAAACGCTTTTACTCACAGACGCTTTTACACACAGACACTTTTACACACACACACACATTTTTGCACAGACGCTTTTACACACAGACGCTTTTACACACGAACACTTTCACACACAGACGCTTTTACACACAGACGCTTTTACACACAGAGCCTTTTACACACAGAAACTTTTACACACAGGCACTTTTACACACAGACACTTTTACACAAAGAGGCTTTTACACACAGACGCTTTTACACACAGACACTGTTAACACACACGCTTTTACACAGACGCTTTTACACACAGACGCTTTTACACACAGACGATTTTACACACAAACGCTTTTCCACACAGACACTTTTACACACAAAAGCTTTTACACACAAACGCTTTTACACACGGCACTTTTACACACAGAGGCTTTTACACACAGACGCTTTTACACACAGACCCTTTTTCACACAAACACTTTCACACACAGAAGTGTTTACACACAGACTCCTTTACACACAGGCGCTTTTACACACAGAAGCTTTTACACACAGAAGATTTTACACAAAAACAAAACTTTCACACACAGACGCTTTTACACAGACGCTTTTACACACAGACACTTTTACACACACACACATTTTTGCACAGACGCTTTCACACACAGACGCTTTTACACACACACTTTCACACATAGACGCTTTTGCACAACACTTTGAAACACAGACGCTTTGACACAGAGACACTTTTACACACAGACGCTTTTACACACAGACGCTTTTACACACAGACACTTTGACACACAGACGCTTTTACACACAGACGCTTTTACACACACACTTTTGCACACAGGCTTTTACACAGAGAGGCTTTTACACACAGAGGCTTTTACACACAGACACTTTTACACACACGAAATTTTTCCTTAGTTTTTGACGTCCAACGTCCATTTCGTGTGTAAGGGAACATGTAAAATCGCAATTTTCCTCAGTTTTTGACGTCCAACCATTTCGTGTTGTAAGGGACAACTCAAAGTCGCAATTTTTTCTCAGTTTTTGACGTCCAACGTCCATTTCGTGCGTAAAGGTTGCGCGGGATACCTCAAAGTTGCAAATTTTTCCTCAGTTTTTGACGTCCAACGTCCATTTCGTGCGTTTTTCCTCAGTTTTTGACATCCAACGTCCATTTCGTGCGAAAAGGGTTGCCGGGGACGCTTCAAAATCGCAATTTTACCTGGTTTTGGACGAACGACCATTTCGTGCGAAAGGGTTGCGTTTCGCTCCGGCGGCAGCTTCTCAGATATCTTTTGAATTCTCTGTTCAGACTTTTTGCCCTTGCTCTTACCCTTCGCTGGGTGGCCGGAAATGCCCTTTCTTGCCTCCTTTTGCAGCATATAAGGTACTTGGCTCTTGGATGCAGCATGGGAATCACTGGTGGCACCTTGGACTTTCGGCTAAGACTTCGATTTTAGCGAGAGAAGGGCAAAACTCACCTCATATGTTTTCAGAGATGCCTTCAACTCACTGTCCACCGCCGTCCCCCTGCAATTTTGGGTTGCGGCGTCACATTTCTCAATTTTTCCGTCCAACGCCTCTGGCTTTTCGCCAGGTCGTTCCTCACGTCCAGTTGCATGTTGCATAGAACCGATAAATTAAGTAATTAATGCATGCCTTCACATTTCTCAATCAGGAAAGTCTATGCTGCTTTGTATAAGCTGAGACACACTGCGCCTATTGTAACCCGAGAGTGGCTTGCGATTGAGGCGAGAACAGGAGCTGCACGTATTTTGTCATGTGTCGACAACGCTGAGAAAAACTGCACCTATTGTAACCCGAGAGTGGCTTGCGATTGAGGCGAGAACAGGAGCTGCACGGTCGTGTGTCGACATCACACCTGCAAAATCAAGTGTCAGGCCACGTTGTTTGAAAGCTTTATGAAGAGTGTACATTGGATACAATCTCTGCATCCTCGTCCTTGACTACGATCTTGAATGACTCCACCTCGAGGAGCTTTGTACTTCTCCAAAGGGATGCATCGCAGCACGTTCTACATTAGCTTTTTTCCCGAGCGCCTGCGAAGGGTTCTTCGTAAAAAAGCAGCCGTTATACTACATCTTCACACCTGCTGATCTACATCTTCACACCTTCATGAAGATCAGATCTGCAGGTGTCCAGCGAGGAATCGAACCACCACCGAGTCTGTCTGCGTCGTCAAGAACGACGCCCCACCAACTACTCCACAGGGACGCCTGCAGGTGTGAGAGTGTGAAGATCTAGATCGGCAGGTGTGAAGGTGTGAAGATCTAGATCTGCAGATGTGAAGGTGTGAAGATCTAGATCTGCAGATGTGAGGGTGTGAAGGATCTAGATCTGCAGATGTGAAGGTGTGAAGATCTAGATCTGCAAGTGTGAGGGTGTGAAGATCTAGATCTGCAGGTGGTCAGGTAAGATGCATCACTCATCAAGCCACAGAACCTGCAGGTCATCTGGAACGTGCAGTTTATCACAGTGTTTGTGCCGGCATGGATGATCCCTCCAGTATACCACAGTCTGCGCAGAGAAAGCATCAAAAACGCAAGTTGTGCCAGTGCTATTGGTGTCCAGTCGGTCCGCCCCACCTGGTTTGAAGACATTGCAGTGCCCAAGGATACCACGCCCAACCCAACCAAGACCCTCAAGGGCAGCAACCCCAGCCACTGCACGGGCTGAAGTTAGTTATTAAAAGAGGTGCTGCCGATGAAAGACCAACCGGAGTTCCCATCGCTTGAATTGCTGGCTGCCAGAGGCCTATTAGCACCGGACACGTGGAAGTGTAAACGTGCGCAGGTTAGCCTGAAGGCAACAATCGATGTCCCTATGCTGGGCAGAATTTTTTTTTGTGGCCGGCGCCATTGTCTTTCGACTGGTCACCACACTTGAAGCTTACCTGCGGACCAGCGGGGAGTCGAACCACCACCGGTAGTCTCTCCGCGTCGTCAAGAACGACGCCCTACCAACTACTCCACAGGGACGCCTCACGATCATCGAGCAGAATGGGGATGGACTCCTTGAGGACTCCCACATGCCTGTAGGATGGCCACTGCACATAGATGGTGCCGTCAGACAATGTTGTATTCATCGAACATCGACCCAACAAGAACTAGATGATATGCTAAAGGAATATGACATGAAACGAGACTCAGTGGAAATCAACCATGACGCACCCCAATGGTCCCATCATGCAGTGTGGAACAGAAGGTATATGGAACCCAAACCAGGATACATGCTGCAACAACTATGGGCTGATTCTGAGCCTGCCATTGGAAAGAAAACGTCCCCTTCGTATGACATCAAAGCGAGTGACATTTTGCGTGCAGTAGCGGCTATCAAACATCTACCATCTCCCACGCTACCTGATAGCCCCTTCATACGCGCGTTAGGGACATCGGAAGCTCACAGGGCCTCACCGCAAACCGATACCTTAGCTCAAAGAGCCCTAGAGGAATGGGAACGCACCTTGTGCGAAAACAAAGCAGTGGCAATCCTTGCAGATGTGCAAGCCGGCCGACCAGCCCTGATCCAGAAAGATGGTGGCGAAATGCTCATTGCCATTGTCCTCGATAAGCCATTAGCGGAAGCCAAGGCACTAGTTGATGACCCTGCAGCCTTCACCCGCGAAATGATCAGGATCCTGCGCGAAAAACAAAGCCATCCACTTATTGCCCAAATGATGAAACCAGCCGAAAGCAGTGACCCACCCCCTGCGAACACTGCATCCAGTAGCACCGGTAGCCGCGATAAACCCTGCACTAGCCAGTCCGTGCAGTTTCAGTAAGCTACTAAGGCTAACGTGGGGTGCTCACGGTTGCCATGCATGACATTCGCCATTGCTCAGACCGTGGTTGAGGTTTTTGTCACCATGGGGTACCCATGGTTGGCCGCTGTCCATTGTTGCTAATGCTGTGGTAAGCTTGCTTGTGACAATAGGGGAAGGGAGGAGGTGGGGGGTAATTATACTAACCCTTTTAGGGGGCCTTTACTTACTGTAGGGTGTTTTATGGTAGCGTAGGATGATGTCAAAGTACATCAAGCCATGGTGCCCGTTGCCGTTTGACCTTCGTTTAACCAACACACCGATCGGCCAAATGAATTCCACCAGACGTCCTCATGTCTTTCCTCGACAAGGTTGCAGCACTGCGATTGATGAACTGAACGTCCAACGGCCCTCCACTTGCAGAATACCTTGCGTGCAATTTGACCTTGCAGTATGGATCGTCAGACTCCTGTCAAAGACGCTGCTGTCCATCGCCCAGCCAAGTCAATTACCCAACTGACCCTGTGCCAGGTCACTACCAGTGAAGTAGAAGCTGCCACGAACCTGCTAACCAAAGCATCTCAGAAGCTTCAAGGCATCCAGAATATCCCATCCCAGAGGGTTACTGACCTGGAAGCTGCCATACGCCAACTCCGCCAAATTGGCTGTATATTAGATAGCTGTACAATCTCCGCCAGCTACGAAGTAACCCAAGCGCAAAAAGCCATACTGTTGCTGGATCATACAGCCAAAGGAGCTAGCACGTCATCGGAAGAGCTCAATGCACAAATATCACCACGTACGGATGATGAGCATAATCTTCCATACCATGAAGATTACTTACAGGAGCACTAGCACAGTGGTGCTTCTCACAACCGCGTGTGTGATGCTGATGCTAGACAAAGGACAACTGAGCGGACTCTGAGCGCGCCCTGAGTGCCTTAGTTTTGCTGTCATTTTCACACTAGACCATGTCTCACTCTCCTCTTTCACTGCGGTAGCTCTTCTCACCACTTTCGTTGCGACCCGGCGTTGTCGGTGTTTGCTTCAAAGTGTCAGGGTGTATGTCATGCCGGAATGGCTGCTCTTTGTGATCTCGGGGATCCTGGCTGGGGGGATCCCTGGTTTCGGCACTGAGCTTTGTTGCTTCTTGCACCCGCTATACTGGCCCCTGTTGCTCTTTTCGTGTGTCTTTGTTCTTGTTTTCTGTTTGGGGCCATTCTTATCATGGCACAAAGCTGTCATCATGCATGATTTGAGATGATACTAAGCTATCACCTCTTGCTCCAATCCATCTTTTTCACCCACAACTGGTAGCTGTCACGTCATTGCCTGGTGTTCGTTTTGGTTTTTGTTTTGTTTGTTTTTGTTTCTGTTTGTTTTTTGTTTGGGGTGGTTTTTGTTTGTGTTTTTGCTTGCTTTGTTTTGGTTTGTTTTCTGGATGATCGTGACAGCATATAGGACTATGTATCGGTCCTCCACCAGTTACTTTTGCGGCCACCCTACAGGAACGGCCTATGCATGCTTTTGCTAAATAATTAATCCCATTGCAACATGCTTTCAAACATGTTGAACGACCTGGCGGAAGCCATGAAGGCGTTGGACGGAAAAAAATGATGGTGCACCAATCTGTTTCGATTTTGCCTTCAAACGATGCCGTGAACGGACGAAGGATCCCGTTGCAAAAAGGGATATCATCTATGCTGCATTTGCTATGGGCCATATACTATGGCCGACCATAAGAAGCATTGACCCCCGAAGCATCCCGCAAACGCAAATTCTCCTCATACAGACCGGTGTTTGAAAGTGGTGATGCAATTCAGTTTCACAGCAGCACAGTTTTTGAACCTACTCATGACACAGCAGTAGAAAGTTGTTCTAATAAGCTTGTTTCTGCCGATCATTTTGAGTTGAAGTCCAAATGCCAACCTTCGGATGTTCAACCTTGCTTCACTGCCAAAGATCCATCCATCATTGAATTTTGTGCCGGTTCTGCGCGAGTTACAGCATGGCTACAGCAGTTAGGAATGCCAGCTTCATTTGGTGTTGACCACATCAAACAAAAGAATGCTGGCCGTGTGCTTATTGCTGATCTCACAACCAAATCTGGTCGCGATCTGTGCTGGACTTGGCTTAAGTCCCCAAACTGTGTGGGTATGTTTGCAGCACCCCCATGCGGAACTTGTAGTAAGGCTAGAGGCGTTCCCATTAAACCCCCCAATGGTTTTCTAATTGCTGGACCACAGCCATTGCGAACTGATGAGCACCCAAATGGTGTTACAAAGTTATCGTATATCAATCGAATCCGTGTCTTGCAAGCCAATTCCATCTATCACTTCATCACTGCAGCCGCAGAATTTTGCCTTGATCACGGCAAGCTGGTGTGCATCGAAAACCCCAGATCGTCGCTACACTGGAAGACCACCTTCTTCCAACCACTGGTGAATCGATTGAAATTTACTGCGCATCAAGCTTGTGCATACGGGTCCAGCCGGCCCAAATGGACGGCGCTTGCACATAACACCACTACCTTGTTGAAACTCAATCATGTTTGCCCTGGTATTAGTGCCTTGCATAAACATAAGCCTTGGGGTGTTGTTAATGGGCCAGCCGGCTGCAAATTTTCAACTGCAGAGGAAACTGCCTATCCCTTAGCATTGGCATATCGCATTGCGTATTCCCTGGCCCAAGAACTGGTTTTGCGGGGTTGGAATCCTCCACCGGTTGCCTTTTGCCCCCCAGACGAAGTCTCATACCAGTATCTTCGCTCGGTAGTTGGTGTTCAGCCCAAATCCAGTAAAATTGCTCCGCTAGTGTCCGAATTTCGCCAAATTCTGTGTATCCATGTGCCACTTGATTGTGCAGTGCCTGTCCTGCCTGGGGACAAGTTGCAATCGCCCTGGTTTGACATTCCATCAGGGTCTTGTCTTCTCAAAAAACCTCCCCTCCGGCCAAATGGGGGTATTGCCAGTGACACCATCCCTTGTAATAATGGTAACCAATCCCACAGTCTTAATAATGGAAACCAATCCCATAGTCTCGCCCAGGTAAATCCTAAGAACCCATCAGATGGCAGCTCTGCGAAAATGTCCAAAGAGTTGCATTTTGGAGTTTACAGGTTGTGTGATCAGTTCATTTCTGCAGCCGCCTGGGCTGGACATCCCGCTGGGGGTGAGACTAGGTTACCACTTGCCCTGCAAGGTGTCTTGGAGTTCCTGTCTTCGAGGTCGCCAAAGGAAGTCGCCAGACATAGGTCGGATACCTTGAATTTCTGGCTCAACCGAGGCCGAGACTTGTGCAATGAAGAAAAGAAGCTACATGAGTCCTTGCATCCTTCTTTGAAGAGCATCCTTGCTGCTGTGGAAGGAAATGCTTGAGTATTATCAATATCCTGATGTTTCGGTATTTGATGAAGTCGTTTCGGGCGTAACTCTTTCTGGTGCTGCTCCTGACGTGCCTTTCTTTGAACCAGGCTTTAAACCTGCCAAGGTTACTGAGAGTGAATTGGCATCATCTGCTGCTGCTAAGGCCTCCCGTGTTGGTCAGGTGATGCAGAGATCGACCGTGAGGTTTTCAACAAGACCCAGGATGAGGTCTCGTGCGGCTGGCTCGAGGGCCCCATTGATGCAGGTTCCCTTGAACCAAGTGCAGTTGTCAGCAGACGGTTTGGAATTCGACAGTCTTCCGGTGAGGCTGTTAAGATTCGTTTGATTGACGATTTCACTGCATCCAACCCAAACCAGACAGTGCAGGTGGAGAATGCTCCGAAGTTGCACACCCTAGGCATTGTGGCGGCCCTGTGTATGGAACTGCTCCGCCAGCATGGAGACTCTGAATGGCTAGGCAAGACCATTGATTTATCCTCTGCTTACCGCCAACTTGGTGTCTCCCAGCATTCTCGATGGGTTTCATATATTGCTGTATACGACCCTTCTTCAAAAACGGCTAAAATTTACTCCATGCGTGCGCTGCCTTTCGGAGCCAGCAGATCTGTGTATTCGTTTCTCAGGTAGCCCACTCTTTGTGGTGGCTCGGTTGTGTCGCCCTGAAGTTCCCATGGAGTAGCTTCTTTGATGACTTTATAACCCGCTGCAGAAAGAATGAGGCGCCCACCATGGAAATTGTAACTTCGCAGTTTTTCCGTTTGCTTGGGTGGCTGATGTCGGAAGGGGACAAGAACCTCCCATTTGCTAGTTCCTTCAAAGCGCTGGGCGTTGAGATTGACTGCTCCCGGTGGCAATCTGGATGGGTCCTCTTCCGCAATACTCAGAAAAGGATTGACGAGCTCCAGTCCACAATCGCCCAAGCGATCCAATGTGGCAGGTTGAGTGCCAAGAATGCATTAGTGCTGAGAGGCAGGATGCAGTTTGCCAGGGGCCAGATCTGGGGACGCTCTGCAAAACTGTGTCTATCAGCAGTTACCGCTCATGCTTATAGCGACTGTCGCGATTCATTATCAGAGCATGCCATAGCTTGCCTGCAGGCGTTCATGGACAGCTTGGTGGCGGCAAGACCCAGGGAGATTACAGCCATGTGGGATAAACCAATGCTATTGTTCACCGATGCTAGCTTTAACCCTGATGATTCTCATTGGCCGTGTGGCCTGGGTGGGGTGCTCTGTAATGAGACTGGTAAACAGTTGGCTGCCATATCCATTTCATTGACTGAAGTCGACCTGAACATTCTGGGGTACCCCTTGAAGTCCACAGTTATTTTCGAAGCAGAATTGCTTGCACTGGTGCTTTGTGTGAAGCTCTGGAGAAAGTTATTATGCAATCGCCCTTGTGTCATGTACGTTGACAACAATGGAACCAGGGATGTAGCGATAAGCGGCAGTGCAAGATCCTGGCCGGGGTCCTCCTTAGTATCAGCTTTACTCAGGCAGGAAGATGCTGCTTGTCTGACTGCCTGGTATGCAAGGGTTCCGTCCTCCAGCAATGTTGCTGAGGCCCCGTCCCGAAATTCTTCTCAAGGCATCCATGTAAAATTTCTGTCAGTCGATTTAGTGAGGCCCCATTTAAATAGACTGATAGGCGATCTCAAGCACAGCGGTTAAGGTGGTTAGTCTGGGTGACATGCACATGGAATGAGCTGGAGACGTTTTTCCTTATTGTGATGGGCCATCCAGGCCGTGAGACCTATGGAGGTCTTTGAAATTCAAGTTGGAAAATGTGAGATGATGTGACAGATGAATGTCACCGTGACAGTGTGATCCAGCTTGGAACGATTTGAGATTTCTCCCCATGCTTTTGCAGAAAAAGCTGAGTGAGTGATTGCGTTTCAGATTCAGCATGTGATGGCAGTTTTTCACATGTCCGCATGTCGCATGTTGTTTTTGTTTTTTTTTTGTTTTTCGTTTTTGCGTTTTTACGGCGCGTAACTTGGAAGGATGACTTCTACACTTGGCGTCTAAGCGTGTAACTTAAGCAAACTGTCAGGAATTGATAGCGCCTTAAGTTAAACAGCGTGCACAAATTTAAATAAATTTTTGAGCCAAGCAAAACCTGCGCAACGAAAAACATCCAAAGTCCGAAAAGTAACCTTCACAAATTCTATGAAACCTGACACCGCTATCGCAATATATGTGCGCCTTGTTTTGGATGATCAAACCATATTTTATGTGAACCGTTTGTGAATCACGGTTGACCATAATATGAACGCGTGGTTCGGATGATCGAACCCTTTTTCAAATTTGAATCTGGCGCGAAGTTGTCTTATTCTCTTTCTTTGTTTTCTGTTTGAAACTTTGATTTGAGTTGGAGATGTTCCAACCTTGTGAGCTGATTCACAAACATGAATGCAAACATGTCAGCACCAGTGATCAGCTTCTTTTAAACAAACGTGAAACGATCTTGGATGCAGTTTGTTTAACCTGTGTTAATGTCGATTGTGTCACTCATTCTCATGTCATCAAGTAATGTTTGGTTTCAAGTGGGTTTTGTCCCACCCAATCTCTGATTTCCCACACTTTGTCTCAGTGCTGACTGCACATCCTGAACCACCAGCTTCGCTCAAGCTCGTCGATCCGATCTCATACATACCTCACCATGCACCAAGGTGAGCTGAGCCTGTTAGCCTGCGGCATTAGCATCATTTTGCAATACATGAACGATAGCCTGGGACAGCATGATCCCACAGAGTGGACGCTGAAAGCGTCACGATGCGAAACCTTTGAGGAGGTCCTTGCAGGATGCGATTTCCTCTTACAGTGCTGCGGCCGTGCAACCTTTTTGGCCTCAGTGTACCAAATGTGGTCGCTATGCACGAATGCGTTGTACCACTTCGAGACCATGCATTGGCCTGATATGCCAGCTGAGACGCGCATGCACCTCACCACGCCGGAGATTCCATTGAAACTCTCCGCAATTTTGAGAGCGGCATGGGTGTCCTATCATCCACGTCTCAATTTGGCACTCGCGGCATTAGTCCGCTTCAAAGCTCGGTTTTTGGAAAATTCGACTCAGTCGCTCATCGCGACACGCTCACCATCGTGAATGACTGTATTCTCATTTTCGGTTGATTTGGTTGAGTTGCACGCCGCTGCACACAATCCAGTCCCTGCTGAACCATCAGCTGCTACGGGATCGTCCTCAACCTCGTGATCCCCTTGCGGGTAGTCTGGGTGACATGCACATGGAATGAGCTGGAGACGTTTTTCCTTTTTGTGATGGGCCATCCAGGCCGTGAGACCTATGGAGGTCTTTGAAATTGCAGTTGGAAAATGTAAGATGATGTGACAGGTGAATGTCACCGTGACAGTGTGATCCAGCTTGGAACGATTTGAGATTTCTCCCCACGCTTTGGCAGAAAAAACTGAGTGAGTGACTGCGGTTCAGATTCAGCATGTGATGGCAGTTTTTCACATGTCCGCATGTCGCATGTTGTTTTTTTTTTTTTTGTGTTTTTCGTTTTTGCGTTTTTACGGCGCGTAACTTGGAAGGATGACTTCTACACTTGGCGTCTAAGCGTGTAACTTAAGACATGTCATGTAAGACACGTGCATGTCCGCAGCCCCTTTTGAGCACACGCCGTGCTTCAAGGAAAAGGTGCGACGCTTGAGTGGCGCGCTAGGTTTGTAACTACGACTGAGCCCAATACGCCCGACCACTGCTACCTCTGCTTGTGGTGCAGGTTTTGATTTGATGTGCCTTTTTTACACCCTTGTTTTTCGAAAGTCCATGTTTGTCCGGTTGTTCACACAATTTTTTCAGTTGAACATCCTGGTTGGGAACGAAATTTCGTTGAATCTTCATGGTGTTTTGAAACCCAGGAATCAAAAATGCATCATACCGGTTGGGAAAATTTTATGATTGCTGATTTGGCGGTTGACATTATTCATGAAATTTGTTTCCAATTTTTTGTGACTACATTTATAAAAATGTTTGAAGTGTTTCAGCATCTGAAGCTATTGTGGCTCCAACGTAGGAGGTGCAGTGGCGTTGTGTATTTTCCTTTCGAGCGGTGCTTTGTGCCTGTTCGAGCAGCTTGGCAAATAAATTGAACACGTACTTTTGCCATGAATTCAAATAGTTTGGACCATTTTTTTGCCACATTGGGTTAATATCAACATGCAGGACCTGCAGGAATTATTTTTTAACCGGATTCTAGTTGAAACACCACGCCTTTTGGGTTGGGGTATTCACATTGTGTTGTGTTTACTACGCTTGCTGAGATCACCCGAGATGTGGCCAGTGTTAATTGTCTTGGAGCTGGTCAGCATTGTGGCTGCCAACGATTTCGCATTTGTGGCGCCCAGCTGGCAAAATTTGGAACTCAGCGCTGGGCAGACGCGAATCACCCCAGTTGTCCCAGAGGTGAACAATGGATTTCCGAAGCAGGCCATGTGGGTCAAAGGATACCTGATACCTTCAAGTACCATGACAGCGTATGATTGTTTTTTGGGTGCCAGTTTAAACACACGCACAGACAAATGTCCAGAACATAGCCACGGGAAATGGCATGTTGGGAAATGATTTCTTCATTCATGCAAAACCATGTCAATAGATGCGGAGAAAACCTTATATAGAAAGTATGTAATTAATTCGGTTGAAAAAAAAATTGGACAAAAATATCCAGTGTTTCAGAAAAGGGGAAATTTGCAAAATCCCCACAAGGTTTCAAATGGGAGATCAACAAAGGATCCACACACTCATCAAAGGCACTACATGTTTGGCACTGCAAAACCACGTTGGAGAGATGGAAACGGTCACAAGTTAAAGGTGGCAAAATCAAAAAATCACCAAAGCGATATATATTTTTCGTTTATTTACTTATGTACATGGTGCACGCACGCACACATACATACACTGCTGACGTACTAGATGTGGCAATTATGGCACACATCAAAAACAAACTTGAACCATGAACGGATGATTTTTTTTAAATGACGAATAGCAAGCGGAACGCAAGCCAACCAGATTTGTGACATTTCAAAAACACATAAAACACATAAAACACATTCAAGTGGAATTTTAGAGTTCAATCCACACTGCACAGATGTACTTCGTGTTAGATCCCCAGACCTTGCCATGGTGGCCTCATGGGATCCCGTGGAACACCACATGAAAAATGATTGATTACTAGAATTTATACGGGTTTATCATTTATAATAACGTTTATCAGTTTATCACTATATTTGTTTTGGGGCATCATCAATAGAATCATTATAATCACTAGACATTACTATTATATTATCATTGTAATTACCATAATCATTATGCTATGATTGCTATGATTATCACTAATCCCCCCTCAAGCGTTCAGGCCAAAAGCGGTACAGCGAGCAGCGCTGCCTTCCTTCTGGGAGCTTCGGCGTTGCTCATAGCGCTGAACCGACGACAAACGCGGAATGTGTCGAGGAACGTGTGGAATTTTTTCCCCATGAACAAGGACAGGTTGTCCGATGGACGACAGTGGACTATCCCATAAACTCCGAAACTTCCAATACCACCTTGTAAACCCTTATTTCGTATTGGATTGGTTCATTTTGGGGGTTCATTATGGGGGTTATTTTATTTTAGGGGATGTGATTAATCTAATGGATGTATGGATGTATGGAAAAACACGTCATCCTTCTTCCAAGAGACAACTTGTGATACAGGTTGTGTCAGATATGCCAGAACTTTCATGCAATTGACACATTTGTATTGGCATGGCACTTTTCCATCGATAGATATCATGTGAAGAATCAACAAAAAAAATCATTAAAGATCCGTAAGCGCTCAATAATTTCATTAAAACCAGCAAGATAAAACAATGCCATCGTAAAAGGTACCAAAATGACAATAAGTTGAATACACAGCAACGAAGAATCCATTGAACAAAAACACATTGAAACACAACAATAAAGAGCTTAAAATCCCATAAAACATCCATCCAAATAAATTTAATAAACAACTTTCTGACAAAATCCAGAAGAAAAAACCATTGAAACATCAGCAAGAACCTGGAGGTTCCTAAAGCAAGTCAATTCAAATCCACAAAAACGATATAAGTTGAACAATCCACTAGAAAATCCAATAAGACAACACCAACATAATCTATATAAGATCATAAAAGTCCATCTACAATTCATTTGAAATCAATTCATAAATCATTTAAACAAATTGATACAAAAAACATCCATGAAAGATTCCCGCAACAAATCCATGAAGAAATCCATTGAAACAAATCCATTTAGAAATTCGTCCCGTTGGAGGAGAAGCAATGGCCTGGTCTCGGTGAGGATGCCACTGGATCCAGTTGGAGATCACATATGAACCTGCGACGCCATGCCAAGCTGATGATGGGCAGAAAGATCAGGCCACCGACGATGTCATCCATGGCTCAAATGCCATGTTTGGTTGGATTGTTTTTAACCGGAGCTCACGGTGGTCACGGTGATTTGAATAGGGACAAAATGTGATATGAAGATGATGATGATGAGTCGTCGTTGTTCTTCTTCTTCTTCTTACTTTTTTTTTGCCTTTGGTGTTTGGTGTTTCCTGTTTGTTGTAACTCATTGATTGCTCCTTTTGATTTGGCACATCAACTCCGGGCTGCACCAGACTGAGCCTCAGTCATTGATGGAGGATTGCAGGAACACACAGACTTATTCAAACTGGGCTGACAGGTACATGAAGCAGCAAAAGGTTTTGCGCGACCATGACGTTTGGTGGGCAACCTACGATAAGTTCAAGGTTTGGAATCCAAATCCCAAGGCTCGCCAGATGTACATGGCCGGGTGCCCAGATGCCCTTGGTATGACATCTTCATCCGCCCTATCCGCCCTATTTGGAACGGCTAGTCACTTGCTGAGGGACCGGAGTCGCACCCAGACAATCCAGATTTCCCTCGACCAAACAGCGGGCTGCCGGCTCTGGGTGGTTTGGGAACCCAGCTGATCCGATCTATCGGTGAGAGACCTATCGAGTGAACTTCGCAAAGTGATGTTGCTATAGGAAAAAAATATAAAGCCACGCTTCTTTTTGGAGGCATTGCAACCGGAACTGATCCATAGGTTGACCATTTTTGTCTCTGCTGGGGAATCACATTCATTTCGTTGCCCAGTCCGTGTGAACCTTCCAGAATGAAACTTGCTTCAGCTGCCGGAAATGGCTTTCTCAGAGTTGAAAGAATTTCTTTCGCCAACCATCTTCTATGGATGATTGCCACTGGCTTCTGCGGATAGATGCAAACCACTGGCCATCTCGTGGTTGGTTGCAAACCTCTGGGAACTGCAATCCTAATTTGGGAATCTGTGACCATCGGCCACAGATAATTCTTTTGTACTGCTACTACAATTCCCCTACAATCAAATTCTTCTTGGTGATATTAGTCAATTCTTGGAGTGTAAATTTCTATGATCGTTCTTATATGCAATTTTTGTTGGTCTGTGAACTAGTCAAATAGTCAATAGAGGTTGTGAGCCCAGTTTTGCGTCAGAATTGGTGCCCACAAATCCAGCGTAAACCATTGTTAAAACAATGTAAAACAGCTCAAGGATAACATGGTAAAACATGGCGAACCAATCCACAAGTCTAGGGTTTTGCCCAGCTCCAGGTTACCCAGCTCCAGGGCCATGTTTTTTCAGCTCTCCGCCCTCTCAGGTTGGTCACCTGCGCCCATGGCGGCCTCCACGGGTCGCTTGGGTGGTTCCAGGCTGGCGGGGGCGTTCAGCTCTGCCAAGCGAGCAGCGACTCGGCTGGGGCATTTGGAACCAAGAACCAAGGAATGTAAATGATAACGCACACAAACAGCTTTGCACCTGACATCATGAGGTCTTCAGCTCCCCTAGGGTGCGCTCTGCTCTGGTTCGACACGCCCACAAGAAGGCCCACGATGTGGAAGCAGCCATGGTTAGAATGGATTATGCCTCAATATATATGGAGGTTTCCTAAAATAGGGGTACCCCTAAGGCCCTAAATCATCAATTTTAATAGGATTTTCCATTATAGACCATCCATTTTGGGGTACCCAGATTTTAGGAAACCCCCGTATAACTGATATAACTTGATATAACTGCTATACTCACCTTGGGCGGTGGCACTTTCCCAGAACTTTTCGCCAGGCGGCTGCCAGCACAAAGAATCAAGGCTACTCTTCCAGACCCAAGTGGTGGGGTGTGCCCTGGCAGGAAATCCATGGCTGGGAGTTGCTTTGAAAGGCAGCAGCAGCCCATTGACCAATTGACCAAGGTGAAAGCTTTGAATGGCAAGGCGGTCAAGACCCGTCAGCTGCTGGTGAAGCAGAGCTTTGGCTATTTAGAGGTCGGTCAAAGCCATTCTTGCTGTTTCTTTCTGGTTTTCCCAAGCTTGGTTCCCAAGAGCAGTGCGATTGTTGGGTTTGGTCTGGGGTCGGTGCATCGCGGATGCAAGACATTCTAAACAGGAATGACATTCCCAATCCAGAAGCCCTGCTGGGTGGCAAATTGGGTGTTTTTTGTTGGGTATGCATGGGATGCATACCTGGCATACCTTCATCATGACTTCATCTTTCATATCTTTCCTTTTTCCGTCGTGTAGTCAGAACAGTCGAGTTTTGGAGTTGCCAATGTGTCACATGTGTCACATCACATGTCCATCATGTCCATCATGTCCATCATGTCCATCGACCAAGGAAGGGCATGAACTGGTACCCAGGTAATAATGTGACGGTGACAAAGACTCTTGGCTCAAGCAATTGGCAGCTTCGGCTTTCGTGAGATCAAACGGACTTTGCTATTTGAAGGAAGATCACTCACATGGTGAGTTGGATGTGTCAACACACCTGTAATGCTTCAAAATCCATTATTATATCAATTCTTGGCGAAAGGACATTCTGCGAACTTCTACTTTCTATCTATGTTTATGCTTGAGCCACCAACACTAGCATTTGTGACGACCGGGATGATCCATTGGCTCATACAAGTAGGCGAATGATAACCATTATAGTCTCTCACAAGACATGGAACAACTTTGCAAGTATATCTTGATCGAGTGTTACTTTTCAGTCCTTTGGCTGACTTTACGCAGGAATCCCAATCCCAGAGCCATATTTCATTTTCTAGGGCCGAGACAGACTGGAGGGTCAATAGCTCATGTACAGTTGAAAGCACAGAGAAATAGACTAAAGTCGCACACAGAAAGACAAAAAACATATATTTGATTTGACAGATAGGAAAATAGATAAGACAGATGAGACAGATATGATAGATAATATTGCCAGATCAGATAGGTAAGATATATAGGATCGATAGGATGGATAGATAGATAAGATCAGACAAGATTAGATAGGATAGATAGGATATATAGGATAGATAGGATATATAGGATAGATGGATGGATACATCGATAGGATTCGATACATATCAGGTATATACTTACGTATATTAAGGTGTACATCCAGACATTCCATTGGTCCAAGGAGTGGCGCCTTGATGTCCTTGAAGGACGGCATTGTCCAGTGGCGCGGCACCTACCGGCACAAGGAGGTGCACTAAGAAAGAGATGAGCCGAAACTGATGGCCTGGTGGGTGATCTTAGGGGCTACTAGCCATTAGCCCATTACTATCATTAGGGGGATTTCGGGGCTTTATACTAGCCATTACTAGCCCAAAGGCCGGGGCGGACTGAATCATAGCCCGTTGATCTTCCCGATGTTCGATTCCTGATGCCAACAATCCTGATGACTCAAATGCCATCTGATGGATTGCAGACGATTCACCTCTTGAAAGTTGAAACTGTTTGATTTCCCAGGCAAGCAGGTTTTCTACGGGGCATTGATCACTGGTTCTACTGGTGGCCGAACCTGACAGGTGAGCGTGGTGCCCTGGGAGTACGTCCGTGCCAAATGCCGCTGGCACAATGATGGAAACTTGGCTCCTCAGGAATACTTGCCATGGATGGGTCCGAACCTCAGTTGGTTGGCACCATCCATGCAGTTTTCAACTGACAGTGCCGAGGTCGCAGAAACGAGGTCCTCAGTGGGATGTACGATGAATGGGCGGAGACCACAGAGGGAAAGGCATGGCTAGAGAAGAAGGCTGAGAAGAAGGCGAAGCAGAAGGAGATTCAAGCGAAGATCAGGCTGACCTTGAACAGGGAGAGCTTTGTGTCAGCCTTCGATTTGGGTTTCTTCGAAGATTTGTCGGGTATGTGTGAAGATTTACGACCCATGCACCAAAAGATCTAGTAATTATGCGGCCAGCAAGAATAAAAAGTACCACGTCTTGACGAAGGGCCAAAACCGTGCCATTTCCCGGTCTCAACATGTCTTGACATGGTATTGGGCGTGATCGAAAAAGGCTTTGCGATTTGAGAGTGCTGTAAGGGTCTTCGAAAACTTGTTTTCCAGAATCATTTTCTGGCCCTTTTGAAGATCTTCAATCAGTGTAGTAGTTTACCTGGGATGGGGGATTTGATCCTTTGTTGAAGATATTCATTCGTTGTAAGAGTTTAACGTGGGGTAGGGGATTTGATCTCTTATTGAAGATCTTCAATCAGTGTAATAGTTTAACAGGGTTGGGGCATTGGATCCCTCCTTGAAGATCTTGAATCAGTGTAATTGTTGAACATGTGGATTAAGTTGGGACCACGTGTAAGTTGGGACAGTTCAGAGTTTGGGTGAACCTGAGCCTGGTTTTTTGGCCCGGCTGCGACACGAACAATGTCCACTGAGTCAACTCGTCTCCCTTTACCAGGGCCAAGAAGCAGTGGCGCTTCAAGGAGCAAAAGACCAAGGACAAGGTGCATACGGGGCTTCAAGGATGTTAGGAAGATAATCTAGAAATGATTTTTAAACAGGTCATGTTCATGTTCCGTACTTCCCCATTTTGAATTCCAGTTGACTGAACCCCAACTTTGGACACGCCAAAGCAGCGCACCACCCTGAGAACAAAAATCCTTCGGTGATTTGTTGGTCGATGTATTATAAATCGCCTTGCTATAAAGACCAAGCAAAGCTTGTGTCGGCGTAGACTAAAAAAGAAACCACATGGGTTGACATTAAATGATTTGTTTCATAACCTTGATCAGGTTTGATTTTAGACCTGATGGCTTGCTCCAGCCGTGCAGGTGACAGCTGGTGATTCTGACTCAGAGACTGAGAAGTGAGGGGGATGCGCCAAGTTCCTTTTCGCAGCCGCAGATTGATGAATCAACGTCAGAGACATTTCCACCAGAAACCTTTCATGAACAACGCAATTATATACATATACAGTATATATATATATAATATATATATTATATCCAGTTAGAGGATTTGCATTTGATACAATAAACATATTTGTTTCTTCCACCCTTTAGAACATGTTTTGCAGTATTGAAAGGACATTTATTCAGGAATGACTTGTAGAAGTGAAGAGATTTTCAGCTGCGAAAGACAGAGCTGCGAAAGATATGCGCAAGTCATTGCCCTGTGCCGCTTGCAGTGAGTGCCTGACCAAGCCATGACCAAGTCATCTCTCCTGGGCCGCTCAACCGCTGCCGCGCTGTTTTCTGGGCTCGGAGAATCCCGCTCACGGCAGATCCTCATGAATTGCTAGGTTCAACCATCCACCTTCAATGTCTTCTCTAAAAAACATACATATAATTATATATGTATATATATATACATACACACATATATATATATATATATATGTAATAATAATAAACACACATGTTTTGAACATGGAATATTTCCATCATATCCCCATAATTGATTGAATCTCCATTTTTGTTGGTTGATTTGGATGCCCAAACGCCCTCAAGAGCCGTCACTATCCTTTGTGTCGCCATGGACAGTGAGAAGTTGCCGGAACGACTCCAGGAGGGTAACATTTTTTTTCACAGTGATGGGTCAATGGGTGAACGAATCTGGAAAATCCCTTGAAAGATACACAGTCTATAATCATATGATATCATATGTTTTCATGGAATGATATTTGTTTCAAAGAAGACAGTATAATAAGTTCGTTTCACAAGTTCGTTTCCTGGATAGTCCCGCATCATATGGTCGTGCAACGTTGCCTTTCGGTTTTAATCCTGTGACCAGGAAGTGAGTCCCGAGCGCTTGTCATCACATCCCTTGAAGAAGGGTGTCTTGGCTGGAAACAATTATATAGGAGCTGTGGAGTGATTTTCGGGATTTGTTGAAAGTTGTGAGCCGACCATGAAGAAAACAGCCATGATCCATCCACGGTTTTCCCATTCTACTTGGGAGCCAATCATCACCCACTTTTTTGGATCCACGACTCTCCAGGGAATCCTCGTGATCACTGGCGACTGGAACATGTGGAGCAAAAGGTTCTCGAGTCGGGACTTGTGGCCCTCCAGTGCCGCAGCACAAAGCAGGGAGTTGGAGAGGGATCAATGACGAAGCTATTCGAGCTGTGAGGGGTTACATAGTTTGCAGTTTTGCAGCCACCGATGCTTGGGGTGAACTAAACCATTTGCATCCATTTGCTATTTTTAGGGAAGGAATGGACTGTGAAAAGTATGGAACTTCGTTGCCAAGACCGTGCGATTTGTAACAAGTAGCGGATGGTCGTGCGGGTGGAACCAACACTCTCACTGAGCTTCATGTCATGGCAGATACAAGGAGCCAGCTCACTGCCTCTCCATCAAAGAGCCCCGCGGCAAGACAGGGTTCTGCCGTGTTGCGGGCATCCTTCTTCGAACGCTTGTTGGAGGGTCACGTTGAGCTGTGTCTCGGCTTCCAGGGGATGATCGATCCAGAAAAGGGCAGTTCCTGGGGTGAACTGTGGATAATCCACGATAATGGACGAACCGCTACAGCCGCTGTACCAATGTTCTGCAATTTCAACGGTGCGATGACGATCTTCTGAAACAGCGCTTTGACGATGCCCAGATATTGCAACATCCACTGGGTTCACCTGGCTCAGCAAGGCAGCTAGCTGTGCCCATTCTGGGGCCAAAAAAAAGTGTAGCATCCCCTTTCTTCACATTTCATCGCCATGGCACTGAGGAAGGCTTGCCCTGCGAATGATGTCGCAGCTGCCCAAGGTGCGCTGTTGGGACCCGGATGTGGAGAGTTTCCGATCCCGATCCTGGCGATCCCGGCAGGTGACTTGAAGAAACTCAACCTGAGCCAGCTCTTAGCGCTGCGGATTCTGACCAAGGATTTCCCAACCACCAGTGTTGGTTCTTGGATGCGGTTTGAGTTGTCATGGGAGCTAAAGTGAAGGGTGGGTAAATTGAGTTCGCCACCAGCTTGTGAAACCTGGTGGATCATGGTGGCAGAATTGTACATGTAACCTGCCAGGCATATTTGAACAAAAAACACATGCTGTGCCCTTTTCTCGTGTGTCTGAATAGCTGTCACAGAGTGGCCAGTATCTCTATATGAAAACAGGCCAAGCGTGAAGGGATTTGACAGATTAGCTTTCGTTCCCATTGACCACAGTTGTTTCCCCGTGAGAAACAGGACCCTTTCAAAATGGCCGAGAAATCTATTTTTTAATACTAGTTTGGGGCCCATGTTGATCTCGACCAGCCTGAGGTTCTCTGAAGGTTCATGGACACTTTCTGGCAGCTTTGTCATCTGAATTGTCCGCAGCTAAGTGCTTTGGGTTGTGCAGCTGACATGGCATAGTGGAGTATAGTGGACACATGTTGTTTGTTTCTGTTACTCTTGGACTTTTCAATGTCCTGATTGATGGCCTGTTTGAATCTTTGAAACCCAGTATTTCAGTAGCATCCAGCCCATCATTTCTCCGCCGAGACTTTTCCTCCTTGAGGCATCCCGCAAGCATCGCAAGCGTGACATCCGAGGTTTCAAAAGGTGGGCGCTCGGGCACTGGGTGAAGAGATCGCCACAAGAAAGCGCTTGGAGCAGATCGGTGCCCGCCTGGTCTTGTGCTGGGGACCCTAGAAACGTGTCTCCCATTTTTTGGGACGCCCAGCTATCAACATCAACAAAAAGTCGGATTGAGGTGGTGATACCTCCGAAATTCTGCCATTTCTTCCATGTCTTCCCGCGCCCAGGTCTCGGAGCTGCAGAGCTATTGGCAGGGGCCAATCCTGCGCCTCCATGTCGCTGGTTGACAGCCCTCGAGGAGGAGGGGATCGGCGGGAAGGATTCACCAGGGATGATGGGATTCTAAACGGTCAATGGACAAGGGTACCCAAATAACATCAAATAACTATATTCGAAATTATTAAAGCTTGGGATGGTGTTCTCATCGAAGGAAGTTTAGAAGTCAAGCTTTCGACAATATGGACAGATGAAAAGCAGAGATGAGAAGAGTCAGAGAAGAGGAGAGAAGAGGAGAGAAGAAGAAAGAAGATCAAAAAGAGAAAGTCTCAGAAGAAAGAATATCCAGGTGCGCGAAAAGGTAGGAAAGTCGCGAGACACTGTGTTTTTCCAATGATTTGTGGCTCCGGAGGGTCGAACAGTAGGCTCACTAAAGCGGCGGGTGCGGAGCCAGCTGGCCAGATGAGAGATGAAAAATTGCACGCCGTTGTGGCGCGAAGCACATGTCCAAGTCAAAATGCACAAAGCACTTCAGCTTCGGAGCACTTTTAGAAGTTGCGATGTCGAAAAAGTGCACGCCGTTGTGGCGCGAAGCACATGTGCAAGTGAAAAAGCTAAAAGCACCTCACGTTCGGAGCACTTTTGGAAGTTGAGATGTCGAAAAAGTGCACGCTGTTGTAGCGCGAAGCACATTTCGAAGCCAAAATGTACAAAGCACTTCAGCTCCGGAGCACTTTTGGAAGTTGAGATGTCGAAAAAGTGCACGCCGCTGTAGAGCGAAGCACATTTCGAAGTCAAAATGTTAAAAGCACCACATGCTCGGACCACTTGACGTTCAGATGTCGTTTCGCGTGGCAGACGCAAGGGATTGTTCACCTTGTCAAAAGTTAGCAAAACGTAAGGGTTTTCTAGCATTTCCAAAAACGATGGCAGACGTGGGATATTTGACGAAGATCTGCAAAGATGCATTTTCCGTGACAGGCGCAATATAAAAGACATGTTCATCAGAGATGTTAGGAGGTCAGGGCGCTGATTTCCTGAGAGGGATGATATTTTGGAGCATCAGATCTTCAGGTTTGCTGAGATGATTTTGCGTGACAGGTGCAGCACTTCGTATGACCTGGCAGACCTGGCATCACTTCTTCGTGGCAGGCGAAGTACTTTAGACACGTGGAGTGGAAAAATCGCAAAACTCATTGGTACGAGGCCGTCAGCTCTGCACTCAACTTTCCATTTTTGAAGGACGTCTCGCAGAGTTGCTTCGTTTTTGATGTTGTCAACTTCAAAAAATATGGATTTCTCGCAGAATTGCTTCGTTTTTGCACTTGTCAACTTCGAAAATTTAGGAAGTCTCGCAGACTTGTTTCGTTTTTGACGTTGTCAAGTTCAAGAGCTGAGGAAGTCTCGCAGAATAGCTTGGTTTTCAAGCTTGCAGATTGCAGCTAGATAGATAGATAGACAGATAGATAGATAGGTAGATAGATAGACAGACAGACAGATAGATAATTAGATTTTTATTAGATAGAAAGAAAGAAAGAAAGAAAGAAAAGAAAGAAAGAAAGAAAGAAAGAAAGAAAGATCGATAGATGGCTAGATAGATAGATAGATAGATAGATAGATAGATAGATAGATAGATAGATAGATAGATAGATAGATAGATGGCTAGATAGGTAGATAGGTAGATAGATAGATAGATAGATAGATAGAGATAGGTAGATAGGTAGATAGATAGATAGGTAGATAGGTAGATAGGTAGATAGGTAGATAGGTAGATAGGAAGATAGCTAGATAGGTAGATAGATAGATAGATAGATCGACGACAACAACAACAACAACAACTACTACTACTACTACCACAGCTACAACTACAATTACAACTCCACCACATTACACTACACTGCGCTAATTACACCGCAGCACGCTACAACTACATTACATTACGCTACAGCTACAACTACAACTGCAACTACCATTGCGCTACCACTAGATTGCACTACATGACACTACACTCATTGCACTACACTACACTACAACTACAACTACACTACCTTACGCTACACTACACTACACTACACTACACTTTGCCAAACTACAGTACACAACACTACAGCACACTACAATACACTACACTAATTACACCACAACACTACAACTACAGCTACAACTGCAACTGCAACTGCAACTACACTACACTAATTGCACAACATTACAACTACAACTCCACTACACTACACTACACTACGCTACACTACGACTACGGCTAGAATTACAACTGCACTACACCACACTACATCCAGCAGTTGCTGTGAGGTGACCACTGCAATCATTGCAACCACCCAAAAACACAACTCCAACCACCTTTCGGTCCATCAGTGGATTCGCTCTGCCATCCGTGATTCACAACAACCAACGTCTCCTATAGATTTCCTACCTTTGAAACTTCCGCCACCGCCTTGTACGGCACTACTGGAAAAGGCCTAGATGTGTCGGGTTTTGAAAAAGAAGGCTCAGGTCTATGTGCTCTTCTTGGATCTTCCCACATGACATCCTTGGAATCTGGTTCCAAGCGGCTGGGCCCTTGCAGGAAGACTCAAGTTCCAGTGCCTGCCTTGGGGATCTGGTGCTGATGCTGAAACTGTCCTTGTTGAGCTGGTGAAGCTGGTCAGTCAACCTGAGGTTTTGTGCTGGTGGATGTGTGCGCACACAGTGCACAGATCATGGAAGGCCCCCCGTCTGGCAAGAGTCCAAAAACGTCAAACACAGCAGTGGACCAAACTCAAGCGAATGGAGAAGTTGGTCACAGTTCCTGACGATGAGCCGATTAAACTGGTTTCTCTGTCTATGGTATACCAAGTTTCCGTGTCAACTGGAGGCGTTTCCGGAGACTTTGACCAATATCGAGGTATCAACATTGCACTGGTGGGAGTCCACAGTTCATTCACCTGGCCCTGATTCTGGGGTGCCTAATTTGGATGCAATCAAAGCTGGAGACCTACATTTGCATGTCTATCGAGATGTTTGAAACTCCAGCCACGATTATTTCGATCACAATTTCCCAAGCACAGATTTTAGTGCCATCTCAGCTGCCAACGACACTGGAGTTTTTCCGGACCTTGCAAGAGATGCCTCGCTATTCCCAACAGCTGTGCCCTATAACTGGTGCATCACGGATCTGTTGTTGAGTTACAAAGCTGGGTTTAACTTTGGATTGATGTTGATTAAACATGATTTAACCAATTTTACCCTTGAATCTGCCGATTGAATCCCAATGGTTCAGCTGAATCAGTTGCCCCGAGGTCATTGATTTGGGCTCCAGCTCTTCTTTGAATTGGGAAGTGATCACCATGGATGCGGCCAAGGCCGCTGGACCAGCCACCTAGTCATGGTTTCGAATTCAGCCGATTTCTGGCGGAAGATTTCAAGTTGCTGAACTTTGAGCAGAGTTGGCCCAAAATTTTGCTCCTTGTGATGCAACCTGACCCTTCCAGGATGACATTCCAGCCGCAATGACTGTGCTTCGCCGCCGGCGCAAAGGGACGCGGAGGACCACCGTCGAAGAAACGCCTGAAGGTGCTGGGGATCCAGGGGAGTGTAAGGTGGAAGTGGTAGGAATTGGTTGGTGACATATAGTAGTTCATCGGGAAGCAGCAACTATTTCTTGGGTATAGGGAAGTATAGGGATATGTGATTTTGTAGTTGCATTTGGGGCTTCTGTGGTATGTTCGGCCGTGCCCAGACTCCGCTCGACATTTTCCATCGCTAGCTTTCGCTACCGAAGAACTTGTGCCAAAGAGCAAGCGAGAGGACTCGACCAAAGTGCAAGCTTACAAGAAGGGGGATACCTCAATAATCTGCAGGCCTCACATCTTCCAAATCTATTGCTTTTCAGCAGCGAAACCAATGACATTGGCCACAAATCTTGCCACCAAAACTGCTTTATCCCTGCGAATTGGTCTTTCAAGGGCAAGCTGCCAAGGCTCCAGCTCCGACATCACCAGCTTGACAAATTAGATATGGTGGGTGGGAAAACCCACAAAAAGAACATGGAAAGTACACATGATGGTTGTGCTTTGTCTAATTGTTTGTTTGTTAGCATCCCCAGTTTTGGTCGCAAGATCCCATTTTTCCTGGTGCCAGGACAGAGATGCTGAAGCTTCCAGTACCAAAGGAATGGAATGGCCAGCTACCAGCCCTCCCAGGACAGATGGTGTCGGTGTCGTTGTGGTGGTGGTGGCGGTGTCGTTGTGGTGGTTCTGGTGGTTGTGGTTGTGGTTGTGGTGGTGGTGGTGGTGGTGATGGCTGTTGTTGTTGTTGTTGTTGTTGTCGTTGTTGTCGTTGTTGTTGTTGTTGTTGTTGTTGTGGTGGTCGTCGTCGTCGTCGTCGTCGCTGTTGCTGGTGGTGGTGGTGGTGTTGTTGGTGTTGGTGCTGCTGCTGCTGCCGCTGCCGCCGCCAGTGGATATTGGTGTGCAGAGGTGTTTGATCAGAAAATTGCATATGTTTATTGTCCTCAGAGGCTTTCCTTGTTCCTGGAAGCCTCTGTGTTTTTGAAAGTTCCTGGGAGATCCTGGGAGTATTAAGGGGCTCCGCCCCCTGCCGCCGACCCCTGGGCTGAGCCTGCGATCAGCTTCTCCATGGCCCTGAAGCACACACACACACACACACGCATATATAAAGATATATATATATATCTATACATATATATATATATGTATGGTTATACACTGCAAAGTTAGGTGTGCGTTGATTATGTATACATGGGTGCAATTCTGCTAAGGGGCTGACATGACAAAGCCAGAGTAGAAACATAATTATATCAGTGGTTCAATCTTGCTTGGTTGCCGAATCAAGGCTGTCTGGTGCCATGCTTTTGCAGCTTTTGGATCGATAGTGTGAGAAGTAGCAGCACAAGCACACTGGGACAAATTTCACCCGCAATAGCGAGGGTTGTTTGCGCTTTTTGTCCGGCCATGGATCACATTGAATTCAAAGTCCCTGCTGGGTGCTACACAGAAGCTTCTGTGAAGGACGCAGCCAGCATTTGTTCCACCAGCTGTTGCGAGCAGAAGTCTAGGCAACCAACTACTTGTAGCTGCAACTAGCTGATTGGTTCTGTTGCGGTGCCGAGAGTTGTGACATTGCAGGAACTGAGAGCCTTCCTCAGCTGCACGCATCGGAAGATCGGCGAAGGATCTCTTCTGTGGCGCGTGAGGCTCAGAACTTGACATTTTGGACCACTTTTGCGAGGTTTGGTAGATTTCGCCTGTTGGTCCTGGAAATGGTAAAGTCACAGATGATCACAGATGATTTCGCCGTTTCGCGACGATTTACGTCTTTGTCTGTAAGACATTTTAAGAAGCCTTTGTGGTGGGAGGCTTCAGTTGGCCGACATGAAAGAGGCGCCATGGGGAATATCTTGATTTTCATTATCTGAGCACATGAGTTGTTTTTTTTTTTTTGCGGAAAACCGTTGATTAATATAACTATATCATAAAATATCATATATACATACATATTTATATATATATACATGTATAGATATATATATATATATATATACATATACATATATGTAGCTAAGGCTGGCCATGATACTGGGATTGAACTGGTAATCGAAAAACGCCCTGAAGTTGACACAACAGTGGCCATTTTAGAAAAATGGCTAGTTTTGCAAAAAAATACTTTGCGTTGCCAACATATTAGTTCCACCAATCTTGCAGCAGTTCTGCTCACATTGCAGGAATTTCAACGAAAGATGAGCGACTTTGACCGAAAGAAAGCCATGGATATGCGAACGCTCAGCAAGGTCTGGCTGATTTCACAAGTGGTTTGGGGATTTCTCAAGTACGATTTCACCTCGTGGATTCCCATTGTTGTAGGAATGTCGGTGTAGGAATTGAAGGGAAACCTTCAAAAAAATACACCCCTTTATCTTGGAAAACACATAATACTGCTAAACAAATCATGTTCATAAACACGATTATATAAATGCATGTTTCAACCAATTCAATCCAATTCATACATTAATGTGAAAGTTGGCATGTTCAGAAATGCAATCTAATACGAATTAATCTAATGTGGGTAAAAGAATCATAAACCATCTCCCAAATCACCATATTTATAGGTGGTATGTTTACCATTCCCAGGCATGGATGGTTTATGGCATTGCTTTCATTGTTTTACCATGTTTTACCCTTTGGTTATTTAACATGCCATGGAAAATCACAATTTTTAATAGGTAAACCATCTATAAATGGGCCATTTTCCATGGCTATGGTAAATAACCAGAGGGTACCATGTTTTACCCCACATTATTGGTGTTGATTTTCGCAGAACGTCAGGACTTTGAGAAGAAGGTGGAGATTGAGGCAGCGAAGCTTCGAGCGAGAACCAAGGAGCTTCGATAGTCGCCGTGTCGCACCATAAAGTTGGGCCGGAAAAAACAAGCGCAAAAAATGAACTGTTGGACCCAAATCAGAATAGATCTTATATATATATACATATATACATATATATAACACATTTTGGACCCAACATGAATAGATCTAATCTATATATATATACACACATATTGCACTATGATCACCAGCTGCCATGAGGACCAGTTGGATTCCACGACCAAGCGGACCATCATGGAAAATGAACAAATGGCTTGGGGCTTGGCACTGGGGAAACCTGCGGACTGACAGGGGCTATGAACGAGTTTCTAGAACTTGGAAATTGATCTCTTGAAAGGATTGAACGTAGCTTTGTTGACCATAGTCAAGAGAGACAATCAAGCACAAACCCAAACACAGCAGAAAAATACTGTGCTCAGCGGAGGACTATTCTTACTTAAGCTGGTCAAGGGCATTACTCAACGTCTGCCAAGCGTTTTATGACCACCATGACGACTAATATTTCAGAAATGTAATATATACAGATTAAATGATATATAATACAATATATATATATACATACTATCTATGATAGATGTGGTAATCCCAATGCTAGCACCCCCTTTATATAACAATAAGAAATCATGATGACCTGCATATATATATATATACATATATATATATGTGCTAATATATGTATGGTTTCTAAATATAAACCACCAGATAAGAACATGATCCCCATTATCATCCCCATTATATGATACTCCCATTTTAATGACTATGTATTTATCAGACAGTCATATATACTCATTATTGTTTTACTATGTATAATTCCATTATCCCATGATATATAGAGACTATACACCAGAAAATAAACATGTGTTTAATGTTATATCATGGCACTATCCCAGAGGCCGAGTATCATATTATCGGTGGTATATAATCCCATGATTCCACCATTACTATTATCACGATGGTTCGCCAGGTACTACCACCATCATCATCGTGCTTATAGTTTATGACGATCGGTTAGGGGATATCAACCATGATACTAAAAGATACCGTCTAGGGAAATGCTTCGCGATCGAAGATTTTACGAAATGAGCGCAGAAAATGAAGGCTGTCGAGGGCGCGAATAAGCAGCCTTATTCGCACCCTTTGCGTTCACACAGGGTAGAACCTTTTATGCTGAGCTGTCAGTGTTTATTTCATGGGGTGTGAAGGTTTAAGATCTATCAATGTCAGAAGGTTCCCAGTTCTGCAAAATGGCGTGCTCCATGATAACTTTGTAACAAATTTCCAGAAAGTAGACGAATATGTTTCATTCCCAGTACATCTCCATGTTTCGTTATAGCTGTACCTCAATCCCTATGAATTTCCATGAGCACTCACCATGTTTACCCATGCCATGTTTACACGATATCTTATATATACCTTTGATACACTCTATCCCATTATATACTATTTATTATAAACTATATACCATATACCAACCATATATTTACTATCCCATTACCCTATTATCGTTGATATCCCATTGCTATACCATTGCGACAATGTTGTAATAATGGTATAAAAATGGGATTTTACTGGTGGTATTAGCAATTTACTCCCATCATCATGATTATGGTTGACGATCATCGGTTTGGTGATATCAACTATGATAAATCTCATGGTTTTCCCCTGGTTTTCCCATGGTTTCGCATGGGTTTCCTATGGTTTTCCTACGACGGAGGTAAATGCACCACTCACTCTCGTTTTCTTTATATCTCTTTCTCTCTCTCTCTTTCTCTTGCTTTCTCTCTCTCTTTCTCTCTTTCTCTCTCTCTCTCTCTGTCTGTTTAGCGCCGTTGCGCAGGTGGGCCGACAGCTGGAGGTTGTGGCAGCAGGGGCATCTCAGCATTGCCGGGAGCGTTGGATTGCTGGGAGTTTTCATCGGCTGGGTTGGGAGCCCTGGGGGTGCTTACATCGTTGGTAGAAAGGGTCACCCCCGGGGTAACAAAAAAAATATATATTATAGGTATTGGTTAATAATGGTTACACCATACCCATGTGGAAAAAAAACCACCAAGGTGCTTGAGAAGTTTGGGGCTTATGGCATTCGGCTGGTGAAGAAATACACCAGGACAGCTGCAGAAGTGGGGGTGGCGTTGTTAAAAAAACTTTATATACGGGGGAGCATCATGCTTAAGAATCCTACCAACTGATTGGATTATATAATTTCCATCCATGGATCAATCATCAGTATCCCGAGTAAAAGACATGAAGATAGCATTTTTGGAGCCCTTTTTCTATTCAGTATTACTTATTATATTCAGATGATACACCCATCCTAAGTATATGTTTTTTTAATTCATATAATGTGATATAATATGAATAATTATTTTTTTGGCTTTGATTGATATGATAACAAGTTTATTCGTTTGGTTGACTGGTTTCAGTTTCGAGATTCCGAGCTGGCAGGTGTTGGTGCACTGCACCCGGGCCGCTCCTGCAGTGTGGCCGTGGTGGCGGCATTTCTGATGCAAAAGGAGAAGATCTCCCTGGGAAAGGCGAAATCGCTGGGTTTCGGAGCTGATTTCATGGGATTGTACCAGGAATCATGGGATTTAACCGTTTAACCAGAAAATAACATGGATTTTATATGATTTTAACATATTTGACCAGTAAACAACTTGGATTCCTGGGTAAACTGACAGGTGAATGGCAGGTGTGCTGGAACTGGAAGAATTCATGAAAATCAACTGTTGGCGGGAATCTGCATTTGACACTCTTGAAAGAAAAACGACGATTAGCCGAGCCCACCATCAGTCTTCTGAGGCCCTTCTGTCCATCAAGGTGACTTGACTGGCATCTCAAGGCCGTCCTTGGTTCTAGTTGGCCGGTTGGCCACAAAAACAACCATGTATTTCATCATAAATCATATATTTTACCATATTCATATACTTATACCATTTTGATACACCATATAGCATATATGGTATCATATAGCCAATTTCTTATGTAGTCACAGAACCACATGTATTTCACCATCTTAAAAGATAGTACAATATGTTTTACCATACTATCAACCACATACATATAGGAATCCATATTATGGTTCAACACATTCTTACATGTATATCAAATGCAATATATCATAACATTGCAACCAGTGTATATACAATGCAATAAGTTCTGCCCACATTACATGTTATCATTGCATATGCAATCATACCTATGTGATCCTATATGTATGCACACACACACATATATATATATATATACACATATGTATATATATATATATGTAATCATATAACCATATTAACTATATCCGTTTAACCATATTATTAACTATATTATCAACCATATCATCAAACATATTATTAACCACATGATTAACCATATTATTAACCATATTGTTAACCACATTTTTAACCATTGTATTCATCCATATGTACACACACACACATATATATATATATGTGTTTGTATGTATTTGGATCAATTATACCGACTTCACTGCGACCTCAGTGGAATCATGGTTAAGGGAAATCATCCCCAAATGGCTTTACCCAGATGTATGTCAATCCATATGAAATCCATATCAAATCATCCCAAAAGTTGTGTTTATGTCTTATGGAATGTATGTGTTTATCCACACCAAATTCTTTTATGATACTTTTTACATCCACATCCCAAAATCCATATCAAAATAGTAGTTATCCTCCCTGAGATCCACATTTCATCTTCCCTCAGGAGAAGCGTCCTGAGATCGACTGTAGGACCAACTTTTTGGACCAGCTTCGGTCTCTGGAGGAGGGGTCGCTGGGGCGGCCGGCCATCCGCGCACGAAAAAACCACAATTTGGGGTGGGGCGGGGACACCCTTAAATTGACGCCAGATTGGAACTGGATCCTGGAATTTGGATGGTTACCCTCTGGTTATTTACATAGCCATGATATAGATGTCCCATTCATAGATGGTTTACCTATTATATACAAATGGTGATTTTCCACGGCTATGTTAAATAACCAGATGGTATTTCAATTTCATGCCAGATTTCCTGTTTTCTTTGGACTCCCGGCTGTGAATTTCTTCCGTGTTTTAATGGGTGGCGCCAGGAGGAGCTTCAAGTGGTACCTGTATGTCCCATGACCCTGGAGGCAACGAAGGGTCCAGATGGGTTACCCCCAAACAAAAACCAGCGAAGTAACCCGTTATATCCCGTTATTGAAATAGCAGGGGATTGCTTTTCTAGATAAAGGCTATGTATATATACACACGCGTATATATATATATATGCATCGGATTTGAAGATTTTTGGGGTTTGTTTGAGAATAGTTGCCCCATGCCCTATTCCATCCATCGATTAATTTATCAGCATTTTTTTTTAAGCTTGTTAGGGGCAAATATACCCGATTCTCAGACAGAACCCAAACCATATGAGGTTAGTTATTCCCATTATTACGATAGTTTAAAGTTTAGATTCGCATTCTACCATGTCATACCATCATTTCCATGATGCTTTCCCGTTTGAGGCTTTCCAGCTCCTTCCCCAGAGGAGTGGTTAGACTCTGTCAGGCGGCCGGCGCGCTCAAGAACGAGCTGTCTGAGGTCAATCCTAAGGCCTGTTAGCACGAAGAATGCGACGAAGGATGGGATTTCATAGGATGAAATACTGTGGATGGTTGCGAAATCCGAATCACCAGTTGAAAACGGTGGTAAACATCCCATGATTCATCGGGTGTCAACCATCCTTTGGTGCAGGATTTCGCAACCATCCACAGTAGGATAGGCTAGGATACATAGGTGAGTGACGATCAATACCCCCGGTAGATAGGCTATGTTTTCATCAACCCCCAGGTAGATTTGGCACAGCAATCTGCCCCTTCTGGCAGGTGATTATGGAGATTTCCTTCGATGGGCAATCCGTAGGGCGGATCGAGTTCGAACTCTTCTGTGGCTGGGCTGAAAGGTGGCTTAGAGAACCCATGGCTTACCCTGAGATACTGGGGTTTCATGGGATATAATGGATATCATCATATATACATATATACATATGTACATATATACATATATACATATATACATATGTACATATATACATATATACATATATATATATATACATATACACATATATACATATATATATATACATATACATATATACATATATACATATATACATATATACATGTATACATATATACATATATACATATATACATATATACATATAGACATATAGACATAAAGACATATATATACATATATACATTTATACATATATACATATATATATATATACATATATATATACATATACACATATATACATATATACACATATACACACATATATATACATACACATATATACATATATATACATAGACATATAGACATATATACATATATACATATGTATATATATATGTTTATATCAATATACAGATGCACATATACACATCTATACATCTATACATGCACATATATATATAAATATAAATATATAAATATAAATAAATATATATATAAATATGTACAGATAGATTAGATAGATAGATAGATAGATAGATAGAAAAATAGAAAAATAGAAAGATTAGATTAGATTAGATTAGATTAAAATAGATAGATTAGATAGATGGGATAGATTGGATAGATGGGATAGACTAGATAGATTGGATAGATCGGATAGATTAGATTCATTAGATAGATTAGATAGATTAGATAGATTAGATAGATTACATAGACTAGATGGATTACATCGATTAGATGGATTAGATCGATTGGATAGATGGGGTAGATTAGATATATTGGATAGGTTGGATAGATTGGATAGGTTGGATAGATTGGATCGATGGGATAGATTAGATGGATTGGATAGATTGCATAGATTGGATAGATGAGATAGATCAGATAGATTAGATGGTTTATATAGATTACATTGATTAGATGGATTAAATGGATTAGATGGATTGGATCGATTGGATGGATTAGATAATTAGATGAATTAGATAGATTAGATAGATTAGATAGATAGATAGATAGATAGATAGACGGATGGATGGATGGATGGATGGATGGGTGGATGGATGGATGGATGGATGGGTGGATGGATGGATGGATGGATAGATCGATAGATAGATAGATAGATCGATAGATAGATAGATAGATAGATCGATAGATCGATAGATAGATCGATAGATGGATGGATAGATAAATAGCCAACAACATGATAATTGGGTGTCATTGAAATCGCCCTTCACCCTCTCCAAAATGGTAGGTTTTAAATTGGGAACATGATGAACCAGTGCATTTTGGCCAAGATTGAATCGAGCCCCAAATAATCATCCGAAATGAATAGTGAAGGGAATAAATGTGAGTTACTATTTTTCATAACTGAACATACATGAACGATAGATAGATTTACCATCTAGTAAATCTCCAGATGTTTTTTTCCCCTCCAGTTTAGGAACGCTTGTGATTTACCCTCTGGTAAACTAAAACAACTATGGGAAATCACCATGCTATCAACGGATGATGCTTAAGGGGTTTTCCTAAGGCAGTGTAAAAACTACCAGAGAGAAAGGCAAAACATGCACAAGCGTTGCATTTTCCATTGCATCTGGGTTTGTCAGAAAATACGGCATCTGCAAATCCATTGGTTGATGATCATTTTCTCCATTGAATAGCCAGACCCATCGTACGCGTGTTGAATTTGGAAGCTGAGATGCCGATCACGAGCATTTAAGTGTTGGTAAATTTAAGAGGTATATCCAATTAGTAGGGTATAAAACATGGCACTAGAGAAAATCGTCATTTGAATTGACAATTCAAGTCAACGCGATTGATGTATGGGATCTTTGTTTTTTGATTCCTATAAATATCCACATGTGTCCAAAAAAATATCTTTTACCAGGGATAGTGTTGGCTTTGCCACAGGTATAATTATTGGCAATGTTCTTCAATAATAGTCCCCATATCAGAATCAGGATGCAAACTTCGGTTTTAGACTAGGAGGACAGACCACGATACAGAAATATACAGAACAGGTAACATGGATTTTTGGAAAAACGAAACGCCAAATTGGAGGATACGATTTGGGGGTCAAAATTATTGCACCGCAACCTTTGCCCCGAAGAAGTCTTTTTCTCATCTTGTCAACACACAAAATTGGTACCCTGAATGACTTGAATCAGAGCCATTGATGGTAGGCCGCCAGTGCCTGTATCGCGACCACAGCTCCCTTCCAAGCCTCTTGGCCAGGCACATGGATCTGGCATAATCTGGTGATTTGGTGTACTATGGAAAGTGACTTCCATATCATAAAGCGATATATAGAAAGTTGACGTATTTTCAAGCCGCGTGCTGCCCAGGGGCTTGAATTTACTAAGTCTAAATACATGGAATATATCCAGGCATGTTTCATACATTCCGTAGCTGATTGCAAACATGTTGTACCTTCGGTCAAAGTACAACTGGGGAGACGGTCCCCGTGTACATTCGGTCAAAAAGGTGGGGAACTTGAACACAGGTGGTGTTACACCACTTGCGTAGCACATTTCTTGTCTTATGTAGAATGCATGCAAGCAACAAAAACAAAACCACAACATTATAATGATACGCACACACACACATATATATATACACAAGATGGAAGATCATTTTTTTTCGCGTACTTCTGATTTGGAGTGTCCACCTTAATTATCATGGTTCTGGATTCCTGGGTGAAAATCTACTGTAAACGGTGGTTTCAACTATCCAAGCCTCCAGTTCGGGTGGTCTTTCGAGTGTCCCGTGCACTTGGTCCATTTTTCCTGAGGTTGAACCATGGCTGAAATAGGCCAATACCCTGAGCTAATGGTGGCCAAGCATGGCCCGCTGCTGACCTAAGACGGGACGAGCAAAGCCTCTCCAGTATAGTCGGGAAACATGGGAAAAGCTCGGATAAAGTTGGGAAAAATGCGAAAGCAGTCGCTAAAGTTGATATTTTGGCATTCGACCTTTTTCGACAACAGCAACCAGCTGTGTGTCTAGACATTGATGTGGTTCTCTTGAATTGGACGATGTTCAAAAAGAATCTCGGCATTGACATCCAGTTCTGTGACTCAACGTAGATCGAATGAGGAGAACGAAGTTTTTGGGGTTACCCGGTGAGCCAGCATAACCTTGGAGAGCTCTGGAAAGCTTGACA
>CAMXCT020006807.1:0-180000 GCA_947184155.2 Cladocopium goreaui
AATTGACAACAGTCGGGGGTTATCTGGCCAACCGCATTGTTGAACAAATAAAATGGGTCCTTCTCCATGCGGTCCTGGATCGATTTGAAGCCGAGCTTTGTGTATCTTCCCGCATGTGTCTGAGCAGCGTCCTTGAGATTTCCGAAGTTGCTTCGTCCAGCTCGACGTTGATCTGCTCGGGTGCGGTCAGAGACTCGCTGAGCACGCGGCTGCTTCTCAAAATCGATCTTGTCCAGGGAAAACACCTTGTTGGTTTTCTTGGCCGAGATTTCCATCCGGCATACCTCTGTCGCAATTCTTCCATCCGACCAAGCAATCAGCCATTTGAAGCACGACTGACATTTGTGGGTGCCTTCAATGTTTTGTTCGCCGCAGAAGTGGCATCTGACCTGCTGCATCTCAATCTTTGAGCTGTAGATGTAATCCTCAGCATTTGTTGAGCGCTGGGCCTGCCCTCCCGGGCGGCTTCCTTTTCCCTTGCCTTTTCCCCGGCCCTTGCCTTTGCGAATGGTTTCGGCATTGGACAAGGCACCAAAGGAGGCCATCTTCAACGTCACTTTGTCTTCAAAGGGTCCTGAAGTTCCTTCACGTCGACGAAGAAGTGGGGGAAGCTCTTCTGGGGAGTCGGTCATCTGCATCTGGCCGGGCCGAATGGACTTGCCGCTCATGAGGTAGGCCTTCAAACTGTCCCTGGCGTTGGCATACGGGCTCTTGGACAAGGCTTCTTTCTTCGGAGTGTCCTGGTCCTTGTGGGTCTTCATTTTGTTGTTGTACCCCACACGCGTGATCTCATAGGGGCGATTCACCCAGGCAAACTCCCTGTTGATAGCATCATATGTGCAAATGGTGTTCTCGTTGGAGATCCAGTCAGGGCTTATGATTGCTTCGTCTGTGCGAAACAATCGACAGCCGCTTTGGACGATGAGCTCGGTGTCAAAGGCAATGTAATATTGTTTCCCGGCTCGCGTCCCCGCGAGCTTTCGGCCGCCGACTGAATCATCCCACGGATGTGACGCAATAAAGAAATTATGCGCCCTTCCTGTTCTTTGGGGCCAGCCACCTGGGATGAGACCATGTTCAACTATCTTTTCCATAGCGAGCCTGTCGCAGCTATGGTAGATAACCCTTGGAAGTGCAGCCAGCATCTCCGGCACAAGGTCTGGACGAAGGTTTGTCCTTGGCAACTTGGGCGTGTCGAGGTCGGCCTTGGTAAAGGTTGGATCCAAAGTAAACACTTCCTTCACCAGCGATGAAATCTTGGCATTTTCCACCACTGCACGGTTGTGTCCTTGGACTGCTCTGATGGCGACAACCTTCCATGGCAAACCCTTCCAGGTTGCTTCAGGCAAATCGGGCTGAGCCACTTTCACCTGGAAGCGCCTGGTGTCACTGTTGCGCACGATGGACAGGACCTCACTGATCTTCGGGTAGGAGACGTAGTGGGCCATCGTCTTCATCACCGCCTCGAAATCCATCGAAAGATTCATGGGATCGATGTCTGGGCTGCGAGCACCATAGCTCAATGCGTGTCCACGGAGAACATAAGATAACTTTGTGGAAAGAAATCTCAGTCGCCCTTGGCCGCAATACTCCTTGGGAATCCTGTTGATCATGTCATTGGGGTCCAACCATACTGATCCCTCTTGGCGTTCTGTCGCTTCTTCCAACTTGCGAAGGGCTGCATCAGCTTCGACACTGAGTCGCGGCGCTTTCTGTCTGGGCTGCGCTTTTGACTCTGGTGCCTTTTGCCTTTCACTCTTCGGCATTTTCTTTTCGGCCGGCTTTCCAACTGGCTTGTCAACCTCCACCTTCTTCTCGGTCTTGGTCAGGTCGACAATGGCAGTCTTGTCAGCAGGCTGTTCGGAAGAAGCAGAAGCCTCAGGAACTGCAGCATCAGTCGGCACACCCTCCCGGGCCGCATCAGCACCTTCCTTCTTCTCAGAGTCAACGTCCATGGCAGTGGCTTCAGATCCACCAACCTCGGTCCATGTTGAGATCCTGGAAGAAGTCATGTCGCTGGGCTTGGATTCATCACCACCAACCACGCTCCATGTTGAAATCCTCGATGAAGTCATGTCTTCTCCCCCTTTGTCAACCTTGGCAGGTGCATCTTTTGCAGCAGCAGGGTCATCGGCCGACGTTCCCGAAGGCTTTGCCTCAGTGGATGTGATCTCGATGATCTTGTTGAGATCCGCAACCTCCTTGGCTCTGTCCTCCGAGATTTCATCTTCCTTGACCTTCTCATCATGGGGGTTGACAACGATCTTCTCGTTCAGGATCACGTCCCATTCATCAAACTCGGGAACAACCTCAACATCATCTTCGACATCAGTGTTCTCCGGATTGATCTCGATCGACTCAATGGTTGTGGTTGAGAAACCATCAGCAGCGGCCTGATTCAGATCTTCTTGAAGGTATTGTCGGGCCCTGAACTCTTCGGTTTCATAGTCCTCGATCGAAGGGTCAATTGGGACGATGGAGCTGATCTCTTCATCAGTGAAAGCTGTGGGCATCGGCCTTCCCTCCCGGGTGGCTTCCTCGTTGGCCTCAAGGATTCCTGCATGGACCCACATGAGGATCTCCTCATCTGCCTCATCAAAGACCTGGGCAGGGGTTGCCGTTTTCTTCTCAGTGGAGACGGCTTCCATGACCTCTTGAGTGCCGAGCAAAGCCAAACGAAACTGAACCATCGTGGGGAAGAGATGGACCGCGGCCACACGGTCTTGTTCGTTGCTGATGAACTTCTTCACAAAGTACCTGAGCTCGTCCTGCTTCGACATGAGCTCAACGTATTTGAGGCGGAAGGTGATGGCTCCTCTCAAGAAACGATAAACCAGTTTCCGGTTAAACTGGTGGTCGTGCAGGTGGTAGTTGTCGTATTTCCCACCTTGAGCGAGCATAGTGGAGTTCACACATTGGATGCCGCGCTCTGCCAGCCAGTTGATGTGCTTGCCCATCTCACGATTGTAAGATGGCGGCAATGAGTATCCGGAATGGTCACCGTTCCCGATGACTTGCACAGTCATGACACGGGGGTCCTTTGAAATCTCAACCAGTCCTTCCAGGGATCGCTGCACCTTCTTGTACTGTTTGTCGACGTACTCGGCAGCGACCTTCCGGTCGGCTTCTGACTTCGTGAGATTGGATTGATGAATCCATGTACACCCTTGGTACCCAAAGTCCCCGTGCACGTCGTTCCCCGCCCATCCGACAACGACCATGATCGGGAGTGTTGGTCTGTCAAGAAGGCGATTCTCTCGTTCGACCTTCTCAATCAACTCCCAGATTTGGTGGTTAATGGCGCTGAGGCCCTTACCCCATTTCAGTCCTGGGTAGACGGACCTGATCTGGCCAATGGCGTACCCCTTGCTCTGCAGCAGTTCACCAAAAGAAAGCCTGGAGCAGAGCACAGGGTTGTCATGGTTGGCCACAAGTGCGAAAGATGAGTCACCAACAATGATCAAGTCGGCCTCACCTTCCGGTGGGCATTCAACGGCACCAAACAAAGCAGCAGGGATGTCCTTCACCAAGTCGACGATGTCATAGTAGGTCCTCTGCGTTTCGTTGGTGTCCTTCCCGACGAGACCATCAATCACGTCACCGACCGGGATTTGCCCACTTCCAATCTTGTTTGCACCTTCATAGCCATCAGGAAAGATGCATGCCACACATGAGCCTCGAATTGTAGCCAGTTTCTTTTCCCATTGGAGAATCCTCTCATAGATCGTCAAGCGAAACTCCGGAGCGATCTGCTCCACCTGGAAGTTTGCATCCTGGCGCCAATTGGCATGTTCCGAACCTGGCCGACCTTCCGGAAGACGTACCCCAGCTTGAGCTGCTTCCGTCACATGAGGAGGAAGAGACACCAAAGCGGAAGTAGCATCCAACATCACGGCAAAGACAGGCAGGCCGGAGACGGCGTTCAAAGCACACGCGAATGTTCGAGCAGATTGAGCTGCCCGGTCAAAAGCTCTGTGCACACAATCAGTAAAAAGGTATGAGTAACTCTCAGTTTCTTTGAGTGGCTTTCCTCTCCCTTGCACGTGGTCATGTGACTCGTCGCATTGATATTGTGACAATTCCAAACCAATTTCATCAACTGTAGTAGCGACAGTCCAGGGCTTTTTGATAGGAATACCTTCGTGGTCTTTTGTGCCGAGCATACATCCATGGAAATCATATCTCTTCAAGGAGAATTCATGGATAAACTTGAGTACTCTCGGGAATTTCCAGTACCGACAATTTTGAGGCCATTCAATTGCGACTTCAAAGTCTCTGGATAGCCGATGAACAAATCTTTCAAAAGCTTTCCATAACTTTTTCATAGTCTTGACATGTTTCATGACCTTCTTAGCGGCACTTGGGATTTTCAAGTTCACATGAGACCACGATGTGCCCCCCGTGCAAGGGAGGCTCAGCCACAAAAGGACATCTTTGGCCACTGGAAAATCATTCACAATGCTTGCAACGTACAGTTGATAATCTTCGTCCAACAGACTATGTTTCTCGGTAAACTGAATCACTTTACATCCAACGGCGGCTTCTCTGGAAACATCACTCAACTTGGACATGGGACTGCAGCAAATTTCCACTAGCAATCGATTGGGGTTCAGGCTGGCTCTCGGTTCCCCGGAGCTTCGACTGGATGCCATAGCCTTGGGCCGTGGGGTACCAGTCGTTGCACGATTAGAACCGGATGAGCTGGTCTTACTACTCTTGGGTGCTACGTGGGACATGAGGGCCAGTGCAAACCGCCATTTCTCTGCATTAGTGAAAGGCTTAGTCAAGATGTCTGCAACCTGCATTTTAGATGGTCCATATGTCAGATCGTACCATCCCCTCTTATATTGCTCTGATAACCATGACAAGTTGATCCGTTGGGTTTTGTCTGTATGACGAAACGATGGTGACTTACCGTTTTCCAAGATTCTGATGGTGGCTTGGTTGTCTTCGACGAAGATTCCACGGATGCTCTTGGGAGGGAAGAGTGACACCATGTAATCACCCATTTTCTCTTGTCCTACAAATTCAAAATCAGTAAGTGCTTCCCGAACTTCCGATGATTCAACTTCATAGTCACTTTCGTAAGGCCCATAAACACGGAAGAATGTCTTTCCCGTCCATTGTTTGTCAACAGGTCTGGTGCCCCGTCTTTTCCAATTGTCCTGAATGAAGTCCATCATTCCTGATGAAATAAAGATAGTTGTTCTGGAGTTGCCAATTCGTTTGATGGGGATTGGAATGGTTTTGGACTCGGTCGGATTGAAAAGGTGGGCCCTGTTCTTGGTGTGGACACGGACGAGCAATCTTCTATCCCGTAAAAACTCCCAGTACTCACCGTTACCCTCAGGTTGGGTCTTGATACTTTCTCTTGGCAAACCTCCCGGAGTGCTTGATCCCCCCCCCCGCGTTCTGGAGGTAGGCCCATAAACCGGATGAAGGCAGTCCTACAGCGCGGAGGGAAATGTTTGCAGCAACTACTTCGGCTTCAGTGCTAGAAACTGACACTGATGTTTGCTTCTTAGAGAATGCAGTGAGTGGGAAATAAGTATTGGGACCTATTAGGACTAAGAAACATCCAGTGGTACTTTTGTTATCGTACTCACCGGCATGATCGGCGTCGGCAAAACACCAAAGTTTGCACTCTTGAATTCGATCGCCAACGAAGGCTTTGAGCTTGTGATCCAATGTAGAATGTATGTAACAAATTAACCTATGCAATGCCTTATCGCAATCCACTGACCATTTTGTTACCCTAGCTGCTAGTCCTTGCACGGCTCTAAGCAAGTCGTATCTTGCCATACGGGCGGCAAATAGGATCTTCATCAAAACCCTTGCAGCTATTGGGGCAAGTGCACCTTTTGGCTCGGACTCCCCTTCCAGAGGTCTTGCAATCCTCTCTTCATGAAAAGGAGTGGATACTTGCTTGAGGGGTTTGGCGTCTTTGCCGGCAAGTGACTGGTATCGGTCAATACATGATTGCAAAAAGGGTTGCATGTCATATGTCATCACATTCACTGGCTTGGACATACAAGGTTGATCTTTGAACAATTGGTCCATGTATCTGAAACCTTGAGCTCTTGCTTTCTTTTTGGCATCGTTTTTATCTCTTTTAATTGATGCAACTGCAATTTTGGGATCTTTGCAAGTCTTGGTAAATAGGTAAGTAGCACCTACCCATAATGCAGGCTTTCTCTTCCCTTGTGCATAGCCCCCCGTTTCATCGAGGTACTTGTCCCATTCAGAAACGGCATCGTCTCCCGACGTGCTTTGCACAAAGTCAGTAAACCTAACATCAGTCAAGTTACATGCAGTTATGATTTCTTCATCTGGAACATAAAATCCCTTTCTTGGTTGACAGTGATGTCTGATGTAGACTCCTTTGGATGCGTCAACTTCCCAAAAGTCCTGAGTCCTCTCCGCTGCTGCGGCCTCCTTGGCGGCGGGATCAGGAAGGGACTTATCGAAGAGGTGAGCGAAAGGGTGATCATGAACCGTCAGCATAACTTGAAGTTCTTGAACATGATCACATCCAAGGTATCGACCAATGTCAGTGGGGACATCCATATCGATCTTGGATCCGACTAACTCCCATCCTTTCGACATCGACTCTTTAGGACCTGACATTTTGAAGTCATCTACATACACTACCAAGAGGAGCTTCAATTCAGGGTGAAAGAACACTGATGGCCACCCTTCCGGGTCAGGCATTATGAACCCCACCGCTATGAGCATTCTTTCGCAGTGAATTTCCCAAAGTCCCCCCGAGTCAGGGTGACCATATAAGGCAATGCGAAGGAGTACAACGGGGCGTCTATACTTGCCTACCCAATGTTTGGGCCATCTATCAACTGGAAGTTCCACCCAGGTTTCAATCCCTTCCACTAGTGCTTGAGTATATGCTTGGACACCGTCATTCTGCTGAGTTATGTGTCCGGGTTGAGAACCATATGCATCCACAGCTTTACCAGCCTCCATGGTTGCAGGCGATGAACCTAGCTCGGAGAAAAGAGCAACGTCGGCATTCTCATCACGGACATTATTGCCCTGGAATACCGTTCTACCCTTAAATTTCCTAAGCTTGTGGCCCACTGGGAGTTCACTACCCTTTTCAACACAAATTTCAAACACTTTTCCAACATGTACTTTCTTCCCTTTCTTTTTGGCACTATCGGAGACTATGCTCCACTCTTGTACGGTATCGTACAACCAGGCAGTTTTCTTGACGAGCTTATTCCACTCAATGTCAAGAGATTCCTGAGCTTTAGGGTTGGACCTTATCTCTTTCTTGTTGACTGGCCGGGCCACAAGAGTGTTGATAATCTTTTCCCCGCTCATTATACTTACCCGGGCGCACTTAACCCGATGCCTATCTTGGGAATACTTACAAGTGGGCATGGTTGGAAAATCATCCTCTGAGTGATATGCATGATGGAGTTGATTGATGATACTTGCAACACCCTTCTTGGATTCCTCAAGTTTTGCAAGCTCTTGTTCGGCTCTAATGGCACGTTTCTTCTCAGCTCCATCTCTGGCTAACTTCATTTGTTCTTCTCTGATTGCTTCTCTTCTGGCTTTCACGGACATGGATTGCCAAACAAAAGATGGGATGTCCATTGGTTTACTTGATCCCTTGTACCTTCTTGTTTTGAACCCATCTGCACTATAATACTGGGGGTCATCTCTTCTAATTTTCTCAACATCACCGGTGGAAGGATTGATGACTTCGATTAGATCCTTATCCTTTGGATCATCCCCAGGGATAGTTTCATCTACTGTAACTTCCGGCTCCGTCCTCTCGCGAAGGTCAATGATGTCCTTATGGAAGATCGTAAGCATGACCTCACATGGAGCGATGGTCTCGTTCCAGGCCTCGTATTTTGGCCAGAGGATGAAGTTTTGGTCTAAGATGAACCAGGCGTCATCCTTCCTATGGCATGTCGTCCGGTAGGGATACACTTCAGTCGAAATCTTGCTGTTTGGAGAAATGTAATGATCACAATCTCTTCTCACGTTGACGTGACAATCAGCATATTCGTACCATCCCTCTCGGTCTTTCATATGTCTCATGAAAGGTAGCCAGGTTTCATCATGGACAGCATGGGCAGTAGATAATTGGAAACTTTCTTCCTGGGATTCTTCCTCATCATCTTCCATTTTAGCGTCCTGATCCTCCAAAGCCGGCTCTTGGTTCCCCAGAGCTTCGGAAAGTCCCGGTTCATCTTTTCCAAAAGTCGTTCGGCCTTGGAGAGGAAATTGCGTATCACTCGGTTTGTTGATCTTGAGTACCCGCAAGATTGATGCAGTACCATTGGATTCATTCTCAACAAGTTATTTCCTTTTTAACAAAACGGTTGCAGAGCAAATGTAGCACACAGAGTTCTTTCTGTGTATCTTCTGGCATAAGTTTGAACCTACAGTAAAAGTAATTATGTATACTAAACATATATATAAATCGCCGCGCTATTTGTCGGGTTACGTCGACGCACGTGAAAAGAATGAGAATCACCGAAAACGACAAAGCAGGAATGAATGCAACAGCACAACTGACATGTGTTGACTCTCAACGAAGCACTCCTTTTTTCAATCATGCTTTGGGGCAAGGTCTCAGGATTGTCCGCTGGAGGACTGATTAATCAGTTCGGTTTCTCCAGTACGAGGCATAAAGTGAAACGTTGAAGAATAGAGGAGAGAAAAAGGGTGGGAATGAAAAGGGTGGGCACTTTCGAATCCTCATAAAAATTGTTTGAGGAAACCCAACCCTCCCACACCTTGAACAGGATAGTTGCGCAGAAAGAAAACTTGACATGTGTGACAACATGCAGTACACGCAACAAGTGAGGTTTGGTTGTTGTAGAAAAACAGAACAACTGTTTAGGATTTCAGAAAGTTTCACAAAAATTTGCAAGCAAAAAATTGCTGGTTTAGTTTGTTCCAAAACGGCAATACTTGCGATGGAATTACACAGCAACAGGTTCAGCCAGTATTTCAGGTAGCGCTCTTGCAACCTTTCTGCTTTAGTCAAAAAGTTTGACACAGCAAAATTTGTTTGTTTCGGAAATAAGGCTTTCATCTTCTACGAAGAGTTCCAGCTTATTTCCTTTTTAACAAAACGGTTGCAGAGCAAATGTAGCACACAGAGTTCTTTCTGTGTATCTTCTGGCATAAGTTTGAACCTACAGTAAAAGTAATTATGTATACTAAACATATATATAAATCGCCGCGCTATTTGTCGGGTTACGTCGACGCACGTGAAAAGAATGAGAATCACCGAAAACGACAAAGCAGGAATGAATGCAACAGCACAACTGACATGTGTTGACTCTCAACGAAGCACTCCTTTTTTCAATCATGCTTTGGGGCAAGGTCTCAGGATTGTCCGCTGGAGGACTGATTAATCAGTTCGGTTTCTCCAGTACACCCGATGCCAACCCCATTTGATTGAAGTGTGCTGGAAAAGGAATTCGGACACGAGTGCACTGCTGCAAAAGAGGATTGCTAAAATCTAATCGGGACGGCCCATCTGATATGTTGCTGTGGCTTGGAACCCTTCCGAACCACGGAAGTATTTTCAGTTTGCTTTCAAGGCATACAAATTTTTGAGCCACACTTTCGGCAAACAACGTAGCTCCAACACCTTTGACATAGGCTGCTCGTGCAGCATCGTTGTCTAAGAAGAACACAACTGGCGACCCTGAAATCAAAGGTCCCCAGGTCTGCAGGGCCAAAAGCAACGGCAGGACTTCCAGTTCGTAGATTGGGTGTTGTGATTGTGAAAGCAGCTCATCTACCAAAGTTCCATGGAGTGATTCACCGAAACATTGCATTACCGACCCACCTGGGCAAATCAAGACTCCTCCAACAGTCGCTGGGTGACTGCTGTCTGGTTCGAAAGCTCCATCTGTAAAAATTATCCAGGTTCTGCACAGGGATTTAGTAATTTCCAAAGGCTTGCACGTCTCAAGAAGCGCTCGCACCTGAATGAGTGCATCTTTGAGGCTCTGTTCCAAACCAACAGATCTTTCACAAGATCTACAAACTGCGGAAATCTCTTTCACCGAGTGGTTCATCACTCGCCCAAAAACGAAGGAGCTGAACCACACCAAACGGCCATGCAGCCGCTCAAGCTCCTTAGGGGACACCCTCTTTCTTGCCAACAGTGAAGCTATGGTGTCGAGGAGCTCCTGCTTTCTTTTTGCTGTGTGGTGCAAAGAAAATGATCCATGTTGTAAATTTTCCAGATCGAATTCCAACCCCAAAGACCGGAATCTTGTTTGAAAAGGAGGCGCCTTGTCACCTTCTGCAGCAAAGGAAATACCAAGAAGACGGAAGAGGGATTCCACATAGAAGGTCACATTGTTTTCTTCTCTCTCGTCACAGACTACGGTGTAGTCGTCAAAAAATGCAGACCAAATCAAATCTAATCCATGAATGCCAATGAAGGCCAAAGCATTTGATATTCGCAGAAAACCAGTGACGCTCCCTGTGGCGCCAAATGGGAGCGCATTCACATTGAAAAGGCCGTGACCACCAGCGGGGTCTCGAACGCAAATTTGTAGGAAGTTGCTGTGCCATGTGTCCACCCCATACTGCTTGTAAGCTGACTTTAAATCAAAGGTACGTCCCTTCAGCCGTGGCAGGCTGGAGGGGTTTGCACCATCCATCAGGGTGGCTAAGTAAGCACACAGCTCATCGACAGCCTGCACTCTCAGCCGCTCTTTCATACCGTAGGTATGGTTGACCTTGCTGATGCTGAAGTCATCGATCATGCGCGTTTTGGCACCTTGCTGCAAACCAAAACGCTTTGCAACCGAACATCCAACTGTAGAGTTGGCAGGCCTAATCCAGCCTTTGTCCACTTCTTGCCATGTCTCCTGCTAGACCTGTTCAGTTGTCTGGTCTACAGGTGACTCATCCACTGCACGCAAGATGCTGGCATTGAGGCCAGGCGTCATCTTTTTCAGCTGGTCCAAAGTGAGTTGAGGACGTCTGACATCAGGGTCAAATACCCCCGTCCTCGGTGCCCAGCCCGTGAGCTTGAAGCCTGCGATGACCTCGTCCACCACCGCCACATCAACATAGTTCAAGTCATTCAGGATCTCTTGAAAAAGTAACAAACGTTTCCCCTTGAGAATGCCTTGCAAGTGACCTGGAAGATTTTCGTGCAGTTTTCTTTCCTCCTCTTTGAGCTCCAAGGATCTTTTCAGCCAGCGTTTCATAAAGCTGGCCCTTTTTGCGAACCGCTTATCCAAAGAGCCACACGCCAGGTCTGTCAGCAGGTCTTTGACTGGTTGTGGAACTCTCGCAACGATGTCTCGTGGGTGGCCCTTGTTTATGGCCTCTGTGATGAAATCATGTGGTTCGCGGGGAATTCCAAAATGTAAAATTTCTCCAGGCTGTCCATTGGTCCAACTTTGATGCGCCTCCAAATTGGCTTCTTCGGCTAGTTTGTCATCCCAGAAAAAACCCCCTTCAGTGAGAGTTCGATGGCAAACTCTGGATCCCTTCGGCAACTGTTGCAAGAACTGTTGTACGGCTGTTTCAGCGTTGAGTGGAAAAAGAAACGATTTGTATGCTTGAAATTCTGATACCAAAGGCCGTAGGCGCTTCCCTCTAGGCTGTGTCGTGAAGATTTGCCTTTTGGCAGAATTAGGATTTGTTTCCAGTTGGTCCTCCAGAGTAGATGGGAACACAAACCCCTGCTTCAAGGCTTCGGCCTTTAGGATGCAAGCTATCCTGGTGCAAAGGAGTTCTGGGTAAGCAGCTTCACTGGCCGTAGGAAAAATTTGACGGCCAGAATCATCAATGTAGGGCGCCCAACTGGCATGCGAATGCTGCTGGTCGCACAGCAGGTGCAACGATTGAAAAAGATCGACCTCCAATGCTCGAGGGTTGCAACTCAACCAGTGAGTAAACTTGTTGCGCCTGCCGCCATGCATACAGTGTTGAAACTCACATATGTGATACTTCGGCAACCATTCCAAAAATTGCAAAACAAATGAGCATCTCCAAAACAGTGAATTTTTTTGGTTTTCCAAGCTGATGCTGATCCCAAGGGCTATGGCGAATTTCGCAATAGCTATCATTGCTTGATAGCTGGCATTTGCAGCTGCCACTCGTTGTTTATCTTTCTCCTTCAAATCAGGTAGACCATCGGGGTGGTCATTTGACCTCAATGGTGGCGGCCCAGGTGGCCGCTCACGAGCTCGTGAAGCAGTGCCGCAACTTGGGGCGAAATGAATGTGTAGCAATTCCTCTTTTTCTGCTTCAATGTATTGCAGCAGTAAATCGTGTTCTGCTTTGTTTGTGACATCGCATTGATAAATGGGAAAATGTTCTGCCCTGCTTTCATCTTTGTCAACTGCAGTAGCTCTAAAACCAATTTCTTTACACGCTTTTGAGAGTCTACAGCTGCCAGCAAAAATTTCAATGACAAGACAAGATTTCTTGGATTGGATTGATGGTTCTTCGCTAACAAACTCAGTCGAAGACCCATGAAGTTCTTTTGGCTGGAGTCCAGAGCCTTCGCTGCCAAACTCACTAGAAGAACTTTCTAAGTTGCCGTGGCTCCTTGCATTTCGCATGGAGGCTGATAAACTTGGCTCCTCTGTACATACTTTGGTATCCCCTTCGGCAAACGGCTTAACCTTATGCCCTCTCGGGGATCTGCTTCTGGACTGTCTGGCTAGTCACGAGCTTTTCTCTGCATTGCAATCTGCTGCACCATGACCGGGTTTGAGGCACCGCATGCATGTGTGAAAACCAAATCGGCATCTTCCATTCTTTGTGGCGTTTTTGCAGCCACGCTTCAAGTTCTTGTGCCAACAGATTGGCTTGCCTTCTTTTGTTTTCAAGTGAAGGCCCTGCAACTCGGCTGGAAGCTGACTGGGGGCCTTTGGAGCCTCTGTCTTTGGCCTCTTGTTGCTGTTGTTTCTCAGTGGCACTCCACCTTGATTCGGAGCTGGCTGAATCACCCGCTTCTCGATGCGTTGAACTGGGGTCAAGTGCACATTGATGCGAGGATCTGTCATCAATCGTTTCACCTCCAAGTCCAGAGGTGGATCAGCATCTGGAGCAGGAGGCTTCAGTGAGCCCGTATATTCCGAGGCTAGCAAGAGGAAAAGTTCCTGGTCGGCACGCAGCAATTGATCCAGTGAAATTGGATTGAAGTTCGGGATGGCTTTCGCCATCAGGGCACGGAACAGCTTTCCAACCCACTCCGAATGCACTTCCCAAGAAAGCAACGACACCAGATCAAACGCCAATCCACGGCGCTGCAGCGCATACATCAGTTTTAATTCCGTGCCAGCGTCGACTGTAGGCAAGTTTGGAGAGGCTATTGTCCTCAGCGCCCCTTGTTCGATCGTCACCAGCTGCTTTTGTTTGGCCTTGGCATCCTGCTGGATCTCCTGGTCTCTTGATCCGCATTTCGACGGTGCTATGTAAACCAAGGACCCACTCTCGACCATCTGAAAGCTTGCATCGATAAGCGCGTGTGAAGCTTGTTGTTCATGTTTATGGCTGATGCCAGTGATGCGCTCCTGCTGGACTGTCAGGCGCCTCTGCTTCTCAACAAAGGGTAAGGTGCGGCCAGGCTCAGACAAGTCTTGGGCCGATGAGTGCTTTTGCACATCAACCATGACCAATGTCACTGATTCGAAGTGGATCCTTTTGATCACCGAGAGCTCTGCCAATGATGCAGGCCCACCCATGAGCCTGTCAGCAAACCGTTGCATATCCTCATCTGAAGGAGCGCTTTGCGGTGTTCCCACTGCAAAAGCCAAGGCAGAAAAGGTCGTGATGTTAACATCTTGAAATATACTGTGCAAACCATTTTGCAGTTCTTCGCATCGCTTCTCAAACGACGCAGCTGAATCCACCAAGGCCATTGTGCAAGTCAGCTACTTTGCGCAAACGCTGAAATGAGTTTCTGCCCTCTTGAAAGTGCGTTTGAGTTTTTTATATATATAAATTATTTTCTTTATTCATCCCTTGGCATGAACGGAAAAATTTGGTTTTTTGGGTTGTCCTGCACTGGTTTGAAAGACCAAGTCTATGCAGTCAAAATGACACTTGATCTCACAGAGCATCGAAACACATGATTGCTTCGACTCCGTTTTCTGTGACAAGTGTTACTCCCTTTGATGAAGGGAAAAAGGACACATGCGGCATTCAGTTGGGTTTGCAAAGCCATCAATTTCTAATCCAAAAGAAAATAAATCCAATTGCAATACACGCAACGTTTGACAATGAGATTGTGCAATGATTGGACTGAAAGCGCTGAAAAGGATCTGAGGTTGGTTTCCCATGATGCCTCAATGGTTCCTTCAGACATGTCCATTGCATGCACACTGATGGCAAATGCAACTGATTGGATGTGCCATTGGAAATGCAATTGACTGCACATGGTGAATAAAACTGTGAGGACAACTGAAGCTCTTATTTTAGCCCTCGTACTCCGCCTTGCGCTTCCAGCAGGTGTGGCAGCACGGAGTGTCAAAGCGTGCACTGGTGGCTGGTTCATATCTTGCTTCAACAGCAACACGGCCACATAACATGACTCGAAAGTTCTGTCGTTCCATCAAGTGCAAAGTTTTGTATTTCACATGCTGAATCAACTTCAAGCTTTCCGGGATCGATGGCAGCTTCACAGGCCTAGCTGCTCCTGTATGGCTTGCGCCTGCTTCATCTTCACTGGAAGAAGTCGTCAGGGCATCTGACTCGCTTGAGCTGGCCTGAGGCTCCTCCTTGATGTGTTCATCACCACTGCTGTTGATGTTGATAATTTCTGCATCAGTCACACCAGAAGCCGGGACATCAGAAATCATCTGCCAAACGTCAAGACCAGGCGCACTAACATGTGATGCACTCCTTGCCAAACCAGCTGAAAAAGGTGTCCCATCATCTGAGGGGGCGACTGCACTTTCCAAATCAGCTCCAACTGGGGCCATGGGCCCATCTCTGAAACGCCCACTCCGAGTCTCATCCGGCAAAAAGCGAGACAGCCTAATGTCCAAGAGCAGAGCCTCCAGGATGCGCAAGGGGCGCGCCATAGCATCCCGGCTGTAGACAACTGCAGATTTCATGAATGAAATGTGACCTCCCAAAGCCATGCGGTCGGTCCAGTCATCTCCATGTTTTGCAAGCCAACTCAGCATGGTGCATTTGCAACTATGTGAGGTCAACCTTCTGCCCTCAATGGAATGGCCTCTGTTTGTCAATACCAAATTGATCCACTGTTTCATCTCATCTGTATACAGCGGCCTTCGAGTCGGCCTGCCATCTGAGTCTGGGGCAGGCAAGGTAGGATGGCCTGCCTTGAAGCTGATGCCAAGAGCCTCCCTGACGCTCATCCACACAGAGATCCAGGGTTGTTCACACACGCCAACTCCGGGCGCAACTGCACAGAGAAAAATATTCCTGAAAGCAGTAGACTCCTGACATTTGTGATTGGTGATCTTCAATTCAACATATGAAATCTCTCCAAAAAAGTTGATGTCCAGGTCCAAGCTCTCGGCGTGCTGCAGGTCAGACCATCTGCTGCGACTGTAGATGGCCATGAGCACTGTCCCAACAAAAACGCGGGTCCAAGTGTCCTCTGAAACATCATGCAAAACTTCATGCAGAGTCCGCATTTCATCCAGCCTGAACGGACTGGCCTGTTTCCTGGGTCCCTCATTGCGCTTTCCAGCAGAACCCAGGCAACGTTTCGACATGGTCAGAGGTATGAGTTCTGGTAGACCAATGACATGCTGTGCAAAGTTCAAAGACTGCATGATGCTCTGTATGTTTGATGTAGGGGCTCCGGACGTGCGCAAATCGCACAGAAAACCATACAAGCCACTTTCTGTTCCAGGAAAAAATTCACCAGCATCTTTCAAGTACTGCACAAAACGCAAGAAGGAATGGCAGCGTTTGAGAAGCGTCTGAGGTGCCTTCTTAACGAACAAATCTCTCATCATTCTCAACCTGCTTGAAACATCTGTCAACTGTTTCAGCTGCACCACAACTGAGCAGGACTCAGGCAGCTGCAGGATGACATCCAGCCACCTTCTGAGCGCAGTTTGAAACTGAGCATCCCTCATTTCTGTCCAGGACTCATCACTGCTAGATTTCACTATCTGCTGCCATGACGTCACTGCAACACCCTGAGGTCGAGGCTTCTTAGCAGGTTCATGAGTCTCTGGTTTGAAACTAGCATGAAAGACATGAGGTGGCAAAGGTCTTTTGAAAGTCATAGGCCGTTTGGAAAACGAGTCAACCAAACTCTTGCGTCCAATGACATGCTTCCAGCATCCAACATCCCATGGTAGTTCTACTGGATTAGAAGCTGGCAGTTCACTCCAAGCTTTGGCAAACTGAAGGTCTGAACGTTTCATGCAACTAAACTGCCAATGAAAAAGGTCCAGGCTGTCTTCACGCCACTGGCCAGCACACCATCCGGCACAGGCTCTACAGCGCGTCACCGGTGATTGGTGTCGAAGCTAGGCCAACAAGAAATGTCAACTGAAAACATTGGACAACAATGTAGAATTTGAGTGTAAAATATGTAAACCCAAAGTTTGACCCCAATGCCACTTTTCGAATCCTCATAAAAATTGTTTGAGGAAACCCAACCCTCCCACACCTTGAACAGGATAGTTGCGCAGAAAGAAAACTTGACATGTGTGACAACATGCAGTACACGCAACAAGTGAGGTTTGGTTGTTGTAGAAAAACAGAACAACTGTTTAGGATTTCAGAAAGTTTCACAAAAATTTGCAAGCAAAAAATTGTTGGTTTAGTTTGTTCCAAAACGGCAATACTTGCGATGGAATTACACAGCAACAGGTTCAGCCAGTATTTCAGGTAGCGCTCTTGCAACCTTTCTGCTTTAGTCAAAAAGTTTGACACAGCAAAATTTGTTTGTTTCGGAAATAAGGCTTTCATCTTCTATGAAGAGTTCCAGCATCCTTTGTAGGTACAACCATGAATTCTTTTCTCCACATGAATTCGGGGTGAATGGCATAGCCAAGGAATAAACCAGGGCTCGATGTTGGGTCGAAACGAAGTCCCTCTTTATTCTTCTTTCTCGGACCATTCCAATAGTCGACAAGACAACCAAAAGGAATGAGAGGACCATCAAATCTCGATCCGAAACGTAATTCCCATGGTGATTTGTCTCCCCCCGTTGCAATAACGTTCTGCATGAAGCACCAATGTCGGGCAGCATGTGGCCAGTGCCAATGATTCAGGCCTGCTTGGAGCAGATTGACACGAGTGCCTTCAAGAACTGACCGGACTGCTCTCTCGGCTTGGGCGTTGGATTTGGATATGTAGTCCCTACTTAAGACGTGACGGCACTGAAGGATTTTCATTGCTGAGATTAATTCAGGTGCATTGTCACTGTAGAAAACTCCTATCTTATCTTCATGCCCAACGAAGTGTTTGATGGCTAAGATAGCAGCATTGGTGGTTCGTCTGGCATTGGGGTAGACGTACATAAACCCAGTAGCTATGTCCTTCACGACGAGTGCACTTTTCTCATCATCGATTCCCAATTCATCTTCATCTCTGGTGACAATAAAATCAGCGGTGATGTGGTCACCAAATTTCTCAGCTTTAACTTTGGTTGATCCGCCTACGGCTCTTGAGGGTGGCTTGAACATCTTAGCTCTGGTGCATATGTCACAAAATGGGTTCTTAGGGATGTGAGTCAGCATATGTCGAATGGACTTGGCTTCTTCTTTCAAATCTTTTTCCCCTAGTGACCTTTTGTGAGCACCATCATCATGGACATTACTACTGCTACCCTTAGATCCTTCCAAAGGCGGCTCAACCTCCCGGTCGGCATCAGGGACATCAACCTCCTCAGCCTCCAATGGCTGGGGCTCCGGTAAATCAACATTGATACCCATGGGGTCATCACCAATGATTTCAATGTCCCCATCGGGCTCCGGAGATTGTTGAGCTTCATCTGATGCCGGGGTGGCAATGCTTGGTCTAGGCTGAGTTGATGGAGTGGAAATCGTCTTTGAATTATTTGCAAAGTAGGGTACGTAATCTCTGACAACTAACTCAATGCGTTCCCCATTTGGTTTGACCATGTACGGAGGTTCACCTTTGGAGCCTCTCCATATGAAGTCGTAACCATCATCAATGCATCTCATCCCGACTGAAATGACAGGAGGTGAGCTTCGAACAAGATATGGGTCAATGGTCTTGCCTAACTTAGGAACAAATACTTTTCCTTGTTTCGATGACGAACTTTCACCATTGGCAGTGATCATGCGAATGGGGTTGTTGGAGTAGTATCCATAGTCATCCGGCAATTCACTATCATTGACAAGATCTTGAGCACTCCCCGTATCTGCAATCCAGTCAAGTTCGAGGTTGATCGCTCCCTTCACATCTTCTCTACATTCCGCAGGGGTGGCTTTGATTCCCTTTGGGATACATTCATTGCAACCAAAATCTGTGTCACATAAATAGGCACATTTGCATTCTATTCCCCGAAGACAATTGGAAACTGATCCTGCCAACATGGTACCGGTCAAAGCGGCATCATTCACAGCAAGTTGATCAACTTCAAACTGATGTCCCCATGGAAAGGTAACCTTATCCTTGGTGACTGCGTTTCCAATTGGCCTCAAGTTCCCTCGGACTTTCACATGAGATACGTCCGGTGAATCATCAAAACGAATCGATGGACAAAATACTCTTGGTTGAGGGATACAAAATGCCTGAGACACGGATGCAAGCATGGATGCAACAAGACAAACTGCGGCAGGAGACGGCTTAGATGAACTGGCCCCGGATCCTTTAGACTTCGGGGATTTCGGGCTCTTGGGGCTCTTAGAGCGGCTAGAGCTTCGGGATCCCTTCCTTTTCGGGTTCTTGGGATTCTTCTTTTTATTTTTGTTTTCGCTACTGGCCGAACGGGCAGGAGTAGCTTGTCTTGGCTTTCCCACTGAACCCTCATGAAGGAATTTGCAATCAGCTCCTCTATCGCAACGTCCCTGTTTCCAAAACTTGCAAATCTTCTTACCTTTCCCCTTTGGTCTGGGAGAACCAGAACGTTCATTTGAGCGACCTCTGGTTTTGCTGGGCTTGCGACTTCTGTCACGTGGCTTGGGGACTTCATGCTTGTAAGTACAGTTGTCCTTACTACAGCCTCCCTTATTCCATGCCACACAATACCCCTTGGGGATGAATCCTGTCTTGCCCTCGACTGCGGGAGCGGAGGGACGACCGGAACCCGAAAGACCTTTGGCAACTCGATCACGATTTGCCTCCAACCTCTCACGGTCAAGGTGGCGTCGCACGGCAGAAACAAGAAAACTGTAGTTCCGTTTTTCGGTTCCTTCATCAGCTCTATGATACTCATTCATGTCATGTTGGATGGCCTTACAATTCTTCACTTGTTTGTAGAAGAGTGTCTCCAATACACTTACGTCAGGAGCCTGGACGATACCAGCCAACACTTGATCCCAGTTTGAAATGAAAGACTTCAAATTCTCCCCACGCAATTGGACACTGAACAAATCTTGAAGGGCATAGGTTGCTCCGTGCTTGATGTTTGTACTGAAGTGGTCATGCAACATGAACAACACTTGTCTCCCTCTTACAATCCGTCCAGCGGTGGCTTCAGTCTCCTTGAAGGTATCTACCTTGCGGGCGAAGTCACCAGTGATGATATTGGTGAGTGCAGAAAGTAACTTTGCATCTAATGTCGCAAACGGCGCAACCTTCCGGAGCGCTTCAAGGGTCTGTTCTTCTTTCCAAGAATCACTAATCCACTTGAAAGCACTGTCGGGATCAGTAGATGCTGCTACAACTGCTTCTCTAGTCTTGATTCTCCAATTGCGATAGGTTTCTGCCAATGGGAATGCTGGGATCTTGATGGTGTCAGCTTCCTTGACCTTGGGTTTGTCATCATGCCTTGGGTCAATGTAGCCACCTAGAAGCTTGATCATTCTTCGCCTGAACTTTTCATCATCCTCATCATCGGGATCATCATCACCGTCACCATCGCCGTCAGGAGGATTGGGACCAGCCCTTCCTTTTCTGGGTGCCTTACGGTTCCTATCCCCTTCAGGTTTATCAATTGGATCAGGTGGTGATGGTGGTCCACCCCCCCCATTCCCTCCGTTGCCGTCTCCTCCATCCCCGGGATCGTCCCCATCAGGCGCATCATCGCCCCCCGGCTCGAAGTACTCCATCTCATCTGGGCCTATTTCGGTCGGGGCGTATTGATTGGTCGGTGCTGGGGAATTGACACTGTCCATGGGGTGGTTATCTCGGCGACGATTATTGGCCTCTCCTCCCGAAGGGCGTTCCTCAGCGGAAGACCTTGCAATATCCGACTCCTTCTTCACTTGAACTGGGACTCGATATGATGGATCATGATAAATGATTTCAATACCATCCTTTTCATAAGTCTTGGCATCAGGTGAAGTAAAGTTGATCGGCGTTCTTGCGATTGGAGGTCGGGCTACATTGGTCGGAGGTGCTGCGGGTGCAGCCTTGCGGGTCGGTGGAACAAATTCGAAATTTGGGATCTCCGTTGATTCATGGGTTCCGGCTGTCATGGTCATGGCGGCAGTTTCGACAATAGGGCTTGGACGAACCTGAGCAAACTGGGAATCGAGCATACTTTGCAGCTTCAGATTATGTTGCATCTGGGCTTGTACCATGTGTTCAAGCTGTGTAATGCGCTCATTCTGAATCCTTCTCTCTTCCTCAGCTGCTCTCTTCAACTCAATGATCTCTTGCTCCTTACTTGATAGTGATTGTCGATGGTTAGCATCAATGACACGTTGATATGCCTGAATTTTCTCATTCATCTGAGCTTCACGGAACCTTACGTGTTCGTGCGCCTCATGCTGTAAATTCTCTTTATATTGAGCACCCATATTCAAAAGTTCTTGTTCTTTGATTCTGATAGCATCAAGGGCCCTCTGACTTTCAATGCCCTCGCGGACTCGCAAAGCTTCCTTCAACTCCTCAGTCTTGGCCGTGTGGATCGCTTCAGCCTGAGCTTCGGTATGAGCCAACACCTCACGATGACGGAGCTCGGCCGCTGTTTCCACAAGGCTTGTCATGGCAGGATCATGTGAATGGACATGCAAGTTCTGCTCGACAAAATTCACTTGAGGATTATCCATATGCACATTGTGGTGAAATGTGTTGTGAACATTCATTTGGTTCAATTGGCGAGTCGGCGGCCCACTCTCCCGAGCGGCTTGGGGGACATATCCACGGTGGTTAAAACCGGCATGAGAAGGCACAATTGCGTTACTCAAATGCGGTAAGTGGCGTCTGTCCCTCAAACTACGCGATTTGTCGGAACCAGTGGGTGTGCTTATGTCAATGGAGAATGTGGTGTCTGAAATAGGCAAGGCTCCCGGATTTGCCATGGCTGCGTCAGAGGAAACGGGAATACCGGGGCCCTCAGGGGAAGTACCTGAGGGGGCAGACATGCCTACGAAAGAGAACGTTACGCTACGGCTGATAACCTGTTTTACAGGTTAAGCAACCTGAAATGCACAACAAGTAGACGCTTGTTTCTTGAGCCATATGCAAACGATAGTAAGGGTGAAAATGATATGTATGTACAGTGAGACATGACAAAAACAAAACCAAACAAAACAAAACAACAACAACAACAAAGCAACACCAACAAGCCAAAAAAGAGCACGGTCGGTGGTCAGCTGATCAGTTCGTAAGCATCTTGGAGTACAAAATGGATGATATCATTGTATAACCCAAGGGATTGGTATGGCACAGAGAACGAAACACAAATCACGGTGCCATGCGGAAATCTGTGAGACAGGAAGCAACAAATGCACAATGCGGAAACCAAGGCTCCCCCCACCCAGGAGCCTCGAGATCACAGAGTGCCAGCCGCACGGGCCAACATTCTCACAGATGGATACGATCAAAGGCCAGCTGTGACGCAGTCATGTGGCAATTGGAAGTGGAATGAGACGAACAAGAACTAACGGCGCACTGCCGGTGGTTTTTTTTTTCCGAGTGTGGCCGATGTCGCACTGTGGCTCGGTCCTTACATGAGCATAAGCAGTAAAATGCCATTTTGTACAAGGACCAAAAAGGTCCAGAAATGAGGGCAAATCACACCAAACCAAACAACACACAAACCAGCCAGACGACCCGCAAATCCCCCAGCCAGACTTGCGTTTCGTCAAGAGAAACAGCAAACCAGACACAAAAGGGGCCGGAGCCCAAACAAAAACACCCACCAAAAAGATTTGCCAAAGGACACAGTGGTTTGACCACTGCATCACTCTCAAAAACATGCGAAAATGAATTAAGAACCACGACATTCAAGCAGCCATGAAGGCCTAAACAGTTTGCCTGTCTACTCTGGCATAGATGTGCCGAAGCTGTACATGAACACGGGGCTACAACTTATGCCTCTCTCAGCGTCCTCTCAGATCAGCTTGTCCAGAAGGCCTCCATGGACAGAGTCGTTACCATATATTTACCGTGAGCAAGAATGTCGTGGTGGTCACTGTGCCAGGTACCCCCCCAGTAGGGGGGCGGAACTTCCATACTGCCATCGCAAATGTAGTGCAGGGCCCCTAATTTCATAGGGGAGAAATGTAAACCTGCAAAGTGATTGAGCTCCGCCAGTAATACTCTCTCGTTGTTGCAGGTTCGCTAAACGTGCCAACCACAGAACTGTTCAAGACATTTCAGGATGTCATCGTCCCTGAAAGACCTGCAGTGCATTGCAGTATGCAAAGTAGACGAATGTAGTGCATCCAAATCCGTAACGCTACTCACCCACAGAGTAGGCAGGCTGCAGAATCACCATATCCCGTCCACCAACTGACGAACCATGTAGGCAGACTTATGCTGCTCGCGGGCGCCCCAGGCTGTCCTACAGGGAGCACCACTGGATTGCTCCAGTGAGACTCACTGCAGCGCAGCCTACATGGCTTCGGCCGGCTACCTACCGCCCCTCTCGGATAGACACACCCAACCACGCAGAGCCACCGGACAAAGGACACCCAGTAAAGACTCAGAAGAGACAAACGAATTCAAGTTCAATTAAAAAACCCCCGGAGGAGGACAAAGCAAAGGAAGAGGGGCAAACACACGGGCCCTGGGGGGCACCAAAAGAGTCCCGTCCTTAGTCCCCGTCCTTAGTCACCTTAGTGAAAATTGCTGTTTCCTTGCCACTCAAACAATAACCACAGTAACGAAGTCACCCTAAACAGATCGAAAAACACTCTCAATCCTAGCTAAGCTCCAGACATCACGCGCCTAAGTGGGGGCGGGGGAGATTGCATGAAGAAGCGGAGGGCACCAAAGAGCAACAAACCAAGACACAACCACAAACGGAGAGAGAGAGGGGGGTTGGGAAGGCAGAAGAAGACAGGGGTGGAGTATGCCGCAATTTACAGCCAAGAATGGCAATAGTGCAGCTTAGCGGTGTCCAATGGGGAACCTGGATCATCACAGATGAATACCTCAGCGTGGTAATACTGAGCACCCGAACAACACATGCAACATGGTGTAGAGGGTAAAACAAACCCCACACAGGGCCAAAGGCCTTTGCTGCCATGAGACAACATGAAGTAAGGACGACAGAGCACAACCACACTCCCAGCAATAAGGCAGGGCAACCAGGCCGTCACAAAAGCAACCAGATACCCAGAGGGAGGGACCAGCGTACAAACTGGGCCAGGGCGCCACACGGGACCAACCGCAGGGGGAAGGGAAGCAACAACCGGCAGGGAGGGGAGCCGACAACAGCCAAAAAACAAGACAGACACAGAGAGGCCCAACCACCCACTGAAAGGAGCACGACAACCACAGAAAGACACCAGCAAATGCGCAGGCAGAAACACCGACACGACAAAACCACAAACACAGAGAGGCCACGCCCGAAAGGAAGCAAAAAACAAGACCAAGGACAAAGGACGGCAGGGAGAGCACGGCCCAAATCAAAACCGCACCAGAAAAACCACCAAACCATGAAAGGGGGGCCACGAGGGGACAGAACCCCACAAAAGCACGCAAAGAGGCCCCCAAAACACCGCAGCAAGTGGGAGCAAAACACAATGTGGCGCCCAAAGGACGAGGGCACAGGAGACAAAGGCAAACGAAACAAAAACGAGGGAAGAGGAGGAGGAAGAGGAGGGTCGCTACGTCAGACTCCGTGTAGTATATTCAAGGTAGTGTTGTTTGTCTGCTCGGAGAGTGTCATTCCAGCTGTTCCCAATCGCGAAGGAGACAGGGTTAGCCCTCTCGCCCCTGCGGCAAGGAGCCGTAGCTCATTGCATTTGGCCTGAAAGGCAACCCTGTCAGTCTCTGGGGTTTTCCTACGTAGTCTCCTATCAGGGAAGACCCGTTCTTGTACATGTTGCCTAAGGATCGTTTCTGGCACATAGTGGGCTGGTCGCTGGAAGAGCACCCTACTCGCCAACTTCGCGCGGTTGACTTCCCAATGAGTAAACATATGACGATGCTGTATTTGCTGCTTGAGTTGTGCAGCGTACTGGTGGAAGCTTTTGGTCGTGTGCCACAATCTGAGGAGGCTATATAGTTGGACGGCCAATCGAGTGGGCACAGAGTGGCTGTCTGCTTCCACTTTGCTGGAGTAAGTCCTGTTGGGGATGGTACAATGACTTCCAAGTTGACTCTTGTAGGTCCAGTGGGTTGCAGACCCATCATGATGTAGGGTTCCACTGCGCCCATTGTGTACCCACGGATGAGTTCCGTAAAACAATTGGCTGCTTGGAATTCCTCATCCAGCGCCAAACTCAGTCCAGGGGCATTCTTGTCGGTGAACTTGACTGCCTGCAGCACTTGGTCACCCGCGTCCCTCTGCAGTCCTTCAAACTCTCGATGGGGACAAACAATGGCAACTTCTTGCGGGACTTGTATGGAGCCACCTTCTTCCCCTATGAAGCACGGTGCAATCTTGCTAGCCCAGCTAGCAGGAAACCACGCCAGGAGAGCCGAGACTCCGCTGACAAGGTCTACACCATTGTGGCGCCGAGAATGGGGCCGGTTGGTGACCACAACTTTCACGGGGCCACTGGGGGCACGTTCTCGGTTCACGTCTGCACTCTCCTTGGCTGCTCCTATTAGCTCGGAGAGAATTGGACGAAACCAATACGTGGCATACAGAAGGCATTCAGTCTCTGGGGTTGCCAGGGACTCTGCTAGTCGAGTTAGCGAGCAGATGTACTGCGCAAGCTTTTCTGCAAGCCGGAGCGTGAAGTTGCGGGCTGCATGCGTAAATACTTCTTCTACTGTATCGATTGCATCCCTCAGCCACAGTTCCGCCGCAATAGACATGAAGAGGCGGGCAAACTTGTCCTGCACGGACGTCAAAGAGATGGTAAGTTTAGCCTGCAGCCACAGGTGTGGGAGAGCACCTAGGTTGTCAGGTTGGAAGAAGACGTTGGCTTGAGGTTGAGAACTATTCATCATGGTGGCCAGCTTGTCAGCAGCACCTGCGATTTCCATTTCCGTGGGATCATCAAGTGCGTCTGGGATTGGCGGGCAGCATGGTTCTTCAGGAGGCAGATCCGCCTCGTCAGCTTCCTCCTCCACCTCAGATTCACCATCAGTGGTAGCTCGCTCTTCGTCCGACGAGGGATCCTCGACAGTCTCACCCGCCCCTTCAGGGCCTGCCAGAGGGCTCGCTCTCAGGTGAATTTGCAATGCAGGAGCCTGCAGCAGCAGTGGTTGCAGTCGGTGAGCATCAAAAATGGATACCCGGTATGAGCAATATCCTCCGGTCTTTGGTGGCCTGATGGAAGTATATCTTGCTGCCCCGGAGCCGGTGGACAAGAACCGGAGAGCCATTGTGGGAAGCACAAAGCCACAGTGGAGAGCGATATCCGTCTCCTGCATAGCCATACAGGTTCTCCCGATCAATGGAACACGGAAAGAAGCCACTCGCCGTGAGTCGATGGTCCCGACTGTGGGACGCTAATGCCGCAGTGACCTCCTGCGTGAGTCGCAGCTTCGACTTCTGCGCAATAACCAACCTATACCTTCTCAGGGAACGCACTCCATTCAATGTCACGACCATGGCAATGGCCAGGGGTGGTTTATCTTGCGACGTAAATGGTGTGTTGAGTCCCCACTCTAGGACAGCTTCTGCGTCCGAGGGTTCTCGCGTAGGCTCATGATACTGGACTAGTCTGTTTTTGAGGGTGTGATAACCATAGTGATAGACCGCTAACGTCTGAGCCATCCCAATCATCCTCCCAACCATGTCAATGGGAGAGACAATGTACGTATGTCTGATTGCTCTTGTAAGCGCCACTGTGGCTCGTCCAAAACAGTCTTCCCTGTCTTCCAGAGAGGCCCCTCGACGGCCCCCGCTGAGGAAACCACACCCCGTTTGGACAACAACTGCAATTCGTGCGGTTGCCCCCGCCGCTGACGAAGTTGTGGCTATTCTGAGCCCTCCAAACCAGGCTGCCTGAAAACCATGTTGCAGGAGCTGGTTGTGCACAGCTGTGCGGTTGCACATCACCAGAAGCTGCGCTGTCGCTCCTTGGCTAAGGTCCCGATAACACTTTTGAAGGTAGTTAAGGAAGACTACGACATCTTCAATGGCTGCCATAAGGTCTTTGGGAACCTCCCACAGAACCGTCCGGAATCCTCCGTGCTCGACAGTGTGATCGTGAGGTACAAAGTGCCCTATCTGGATGGGGTCCTGGTCATGCAGTACCAGTTCTGGGTACCTAACTGCGACGATAGCTTTGTACGTCAGTAGAGACACTCGTGAACTGTTGGGCAGTATAATGCCCCATCTGTGTGGGCCGTCCAGGCCGGCTGCTTCCACTGTGGTTGTACACTCAGGGATTCCAATCTCTTCTGGTGCAGTAGCGATCAGCAGGACTGCTAGTATTGCAGAGATCAGGCAACTAGCAACATTGAGATGGCTGAGCGTCTCCTTACTGAAAAGGCGCGCCAGAGAAGTTGGCAGGCGTTGTGTGGTCGTTGCGGCAGTCCAGACTCCTGTATGTGGTGCTTGGCCAACGTTGAGCAGACACGCAACATCTGAGTCATTATCCTGGCTCGCATCCGGCCAGAGGAGGGCGATAAGCTTGGTGAGCCGGGCAGGAGGAAGGTAATCGCCAGGGCGATTCAGGGCTCGCAGTCCGAGGGGACGGTGGAGAAGCTTCTGCCTATTGGCTGCCGCAGCTCTTCCTTTGGATAGGCCCCCAGGTGTTCGCCTATGGTCCCCCACAAATACGATAAGTGCTGGCTGTTGGATGGCAGCAAGTGCAGCGATTTCGTGATAGTTGCCGTACTGCTGGCTTTCATCCATAAACGCTAGCCACGCCCTGGAAAGCCATAGACTGAATGATGAGTATTTCATGGCCATTTCCGCAGTAGCTGAGCCTCCAGTCGCAATCAGAATGCGCTTCTCCGCGATGACTCTGTTGCGATCGCTGCATCGCACATCAATTCTTGTTGCATACGCTTCGCCCTTTCCTTCCTCGATACGACCCAGCAATCGTCCAAAGGTTGATTGTGTTGGTGGGGAGAGATCACTGATCTGGTCAGCAAGGGCTTTCGCAGCGACATTTTCCTTGGTGTAAACGACCGCATAGAAGTCATCTAGTTCGCAGCTGAGAGCGATTAACAGAACTGCTAAGGAGCGAGTTTTCCCCGCGCCAAAGACGCCTGCTATGCATAGGTCAGAGCGGCCAGTGAGGATCGCCAGGAGCAATGCTACTGCCACGGTGAGGACATGTCCATCGCCATGCCCCGCTAGAGCGAGCAGGCTGTCCCGCATGTACCCGTCATGTGCTCCCGGCAGAGCAACCCCAATGGGTGTCAGGAAACGGCGTAGCACTCGGACCAAAGCATCAGTCAGTTTTGTCCTGCGTTCACTCGTCATTCTGCGCACAGGAATATTGGGCTGGAGAATGCCCATCGTCAATGGGAGCCGCGCCGGGTTGGCCTGCGCAAACACGAGCAGTTCACATCGACTTCGAGTGTCGCCAAGGAATGCCATTTCTTCCAATAGTATAGAGAAAGTTGCGTGGAACACGATTGGCTGCGGCCAATCTCGTGCAGGGTCAAAGTATTCCACCCCTGCTGGCTGCTGCACTAAAAGTCGTCCACAAAAGGCAAAGGCGACAGGCCTGGAAACTACGACTAGCTCAAGTGACTTCGGGGCAATGCGTCGATACGCACGATAGTCAGCGGCTCGACTGGTGCCTTGCATCACTTTTTCTTGGACTAGGAAAATGGCACAGCGGCGCAGGCCATCAGGGAGCTGGAAGCGCCCAAACAGTGCCCTGCCTGCCATCACATTTGATTCCATGCTCCCTAGATTGCCAGTTGCGCATAGGTTCCACGGCGACACGTGGGGGACAGCATTCGGATCGCTGAAGAGCAAGATAGGAACACCCTCTGTGAGCAGCTGGATGACATGAAAGCCAGCATAGGCCTCATACACATATCTGACCACAAGCTCTACACCCTGTTGGCCTCGTGCTTGCCGTTGCGCCAGCTCAACGCTGATCCAGGGTTGTAGGTGCTGCAGCTGACGGCCGGCATGATAAGCGTCAAGTTGTGGCAACACCATATCTAGCAGAAATATCAGGGTGCGAAGAGAAAACCCACGAAGGAATTCGGCAAGCAGGTTCCTCATGAGGTGTCCCCCTTCAGCATCAGCCTGTCCAGGGATGGGGATCATGTCAATCAGCACCTGGCGCAGATCCAGTTCAGTAGCGAGGGGATCATCCCTTACATCTCTGCCGTCACATGGCACTGTATGCAGGTCAGAGCATCCATCACCAGCAGCCTGGAGTAGCGCACTCAGGGTGCGTTTGCAATGATCGGGGAGATCAAAACTAACCCATGAGAGCACTCGCAAGAGCCCTTCACATCGTATCCCATGCGGTATGACCTCAGGGGTCGTGATTTGGAGATAATCTATATGATAGGTGCCTTCTTCAATTGGGGTAAACAATAGGTGGCCATATGCATGCCTGGCACGGCCACTCCACGATGGATGCCCGTCTATAAGGACAATATTATAGCTCAGGTCTGTGAGAGTGTCTGGACGCCACACGCAGAGTCGGTCCTCAAGACAATGCAGGAGCACCACCCTTCGTTCCCCCGTTGCCAAACGCAACATTTCAGGCGGAGAGGCAATTGCTGCTACCTTGGTGGTACCCGGGAAGCAATCAAATTCATTGAGCACTTCATGGATTGCGAGCCCAGTATACGATCCCGCAGAGAACCCAAGGACGTCAACATCCCTAATCCCATCTGGGACGGGTACCGTCACATACTGTGGAAAACAGGCTCGCAAGAACAACAATTTGCCCTGTGGGTGATAGCACCGGAAGATCTGACGAACTGCAGTGACCCACGTGGGATGGGGTGGTCTTGCATGCGCTGGCCGGATCGTAGCAGCAGTCAACAACCGTATGGCACGGGTGATCAAAAGCTTATGATTGGCAAATTTGTCCGGAAGGAACGCCCTCCACGCACTCCATCCCAGTGCAGTGGAGAACAACTGGTAAATTGCGTACTCATGTGTGGTTTTGGTCAACCCTAGCTGAGTGATGCGCTGCTCCCAGTCATCTGTCATTGCAAGTGAGGGGCCATAGACTTTCATTTGCGCATGATTCTGAAAGAAAATGTCGTACTCATGCTCAGGGCTTAACAGCCCTCCACCCAATCCACTACAATGCGCTGTGAGGGGTCGATCCGGCATGGGAGAATCCTCTTGCCAGACATTTCCCATCGAGAAGATCCATTGCGCCCATTTCTGCGGCCGGTCAATCATAACCTGCGAAGTTCTTGCGGCAGCTCCCGTGTAGATTCGCTGGGCACACTGCACTAAATCAAAGACTTCACCTTTCATTTCTGCTTGCCAGTCCTCTGGTGTGCGGAATACTGCTGGGAGACCGAAAGTGAGCTCCGCTGACTGGGTGAGGGCACGGCACTGGCTTCCCATTGCAGCTCTTCGCTCCCACAGACCAAGCAACGCCACGGTCTGCTGATAAGAGAGCGGGGACGGTGGGATTTTCGCATGAACACGTAGACCAATGACAGGGAGAAAATTGTGATGTAGCCATTGCGGCTGCCAATCTGCTGTTCCAAACAGAGCTGCCGCTAGCGGTAGCCACCCAAATTGCGCCAACTCCGCAAGTCGCGATGGTAGACGTTGCTTGGCACTCGTTCCAAACCCATGCAGAATAGCAGGCCTCATAAAGCCTTGCTCAATTTCCATGGCCTGGTAGATTTTGTCTCCTGGTAATACTTTTATCACAACCTCACCTGGGAGGAGGCTGAGTGTTGGCAGGGCCCCTTGCTCATATGCAGGACGGGCCCACTTATGAAAGTTGGGTTGTCTGCCTTGGAAGCCATCAAGGATTCCTCGCAAGTGTCCATGCCGAGGCCACACTCCCGTCTCAGGAACCGGAAAGGTAACCCACCCTGACCATTGTCCCAGTAGGCTCCAGGCATGACACCAGTCAGCTGCACATCGAGTGGTGGTGCCTAGAAGTGGCGATCCCAGTAACCCACTAGAAACGGCAGTTTCAGTGTCACAAGGCGGCTGGGTGGTTGAAAGGTAACCTTCAACATGTTCAAGGTAGGCATTGCTGGCAATAGTAGCGAGTTATTTCTCCACAAAACCAGGATCGGTTGAGACTAAGCCAACACTGGTGGTGGAAGTTTCAAATGTTAATTTGCAATCCATGTAATTATATTAAATTATATGGTGTACCGTTGTGATGTAAGGTAAGCAGTATTCATGTAAATGTACCATTTACACAAATAAAACTTACTACAAAAAACGCAGTTGCCGACGCTTCGAAAAAGAGGACACAGGTGCACAACACTCGGACTTTATATTGATTTCCTTTTTGCTTCCAGTAATTGCACAGTCGGGGGTAAATCCAAGGCCGGTCGTGGTTCCAGCTGATCTTGTTGGTAGGTGCATTGGATGGGTCATGATTCCATCACTGTCGAACGTTGACACGAAGTGACATGATGCCAAGTGTCAGAGCACCCGATAATTCCCATTTCCACAATTTTTTGGGTGGGAGTGATAAACGGGGTGGGTGAAAAAATTGCCCTTTATTTTAAAGGGACTCCCGCCCTCCCACCACTTGATTGGGAAAAGTCACAGCATTACAAATGATGATGTGACGTGTGAAGGATGTGGTGTTTCCAATGGAATTGTTGAATACCACATCGAAAATTCAGAAACAGAAATGGGAAGTTGAACGCCAAATTGTTTGCTTCTAGATTTGGTTGGATGTTTCAACGCTTCGCAAACGTTTGTTTACCACCACCCAGAGAGATTCTTGTTGATCCTTATTTGTGAGGGTTCACAAATTTTTGTTTGGAGAAATAATGCTTTCATCTTTTTTCAAAAGAGTGACATCTTATTTCTCCACAAAACAAGGATCGGTTGAGACTAAGCCAACACTGGTGGTGGAAGTTTCAAATGTTAATTTGCAATCCATGTAATTATATTAAATTATATGGTGTACCGTTGTGATGTAAGGTAAGCAGTATTCATGTAAATGTACCATTTACACAAATAAAACTTACTACAAAAAACGCAGTTGCCGACGCTTCGAAAAAGAGGACACAGGTGCACAACACTCGGACTTTATATTGATTTCCTTTTTGCTTCCAGCAATTGCACAGTCGGGGGTAAATCCAAGGCCGGTCGTGGTTCCAGCTGATCTTGTTGTAGGTGCATTGGATGGGTCATGATTCCATCACTGTCGAACGTTGACACGAAGTGACATGATGCCAAGTGTCAGAGCACCCGATAATTCCCCACTGCGACTAGTGCTCTGGCAGGAACACGCGGCAAGCTCTCGAACGTGCTTGCTGATTAAGCCGAGGTTTTCCGAAGCACACCCCAAAAGGTCGTCCTCATGTAGTTTTGGCACGGGATTTCCTGGACTACTGAGGGGAACGGCCGAACCGACTCAGACCCTTCAATGCCACGTGGACATGTCAGATAAGGTCCAACGAGACTGTTGGTTCGCTGAATCGCCTCGGTTGGTAAGTCCTCCACGTCGATCTGAATAACTGCATTTGCATGAAAAACAAAACGCTCTCACAAAAATTGTACCCAGGGGGGTCAATGATCTCGAAGAATAAAAACTGACCTTGATGTACTGCTGTCCGAAAAATATGGTCTCGTGTTGTTCTGTAAAAATTCAACCACTCTGACGCAACGTGCCTTGATCGGATTGAGGCATGTATGGAAAAACCAAACCGGTTAAGCCACTTTGCTTCGCAATATAGATTTGCAGCGTACAGCTGAAAGATCGTTCCCTTCGCGGAAGGGTCCTTCAGGCGTAGGGTGCAAACCAGGCTTCGTCGCGCCTTTCGAGTCCATCACCAGATTTGGACACCGCAGGGGCAGAGGAAACTCTCACATCCGTAGCAAGCATCCTGGAGAAGATGGTCCAAAGTGGGGTTCCTCATCTAGTCCCAGCCCGATACAATGGTAAAAGCGAAAAACAGGAGGACGCCGATCACACGTTGTCCACTAAATCGTCTCTCAACCAAAATTGCAACAAGAAAATTAAAGGCCCTCGCTTCCTCGACCTGGCAGTGCTGTGGGGTTTGCCCGTCAGGGGTCATCCCCAACTTCGCCGCAATGTGGGGCGGCCACCCATCGGGGCAGCGTTGCAGAGCAAGAGTTTCCCTCAAATCATGGGCAGCCCTTCTGTTCAGCGAGTGCCCTGCGCCCTTTCCAGGTTTTCCAACCTGGTGCGAAGAGCGTTCACCTCATCAGAAAGTTGTTGAATTCGACGATCTTGCTGGGCTCGGTCTGTCTCGCAGCTGTCAAAAAATTCCCAGGCGGAAATGTGCCTGATGAAGAACACCTTGTAGTCCTTCGTCTCGTCCTTGTCAATGCTCTTCACATGGCCGGATTTCAGGCCTTCTTCTATATAGCTCCTGCCAAATCTTCTGACCAGATCTGCATCGACATCTTCAAAGGAAGGTCCCCCATCTTCGTGGTCATTGGGAGTGGTTTTCTCGATTGAAAAGAGTAAACTCGAACCTCGCTCGATCTCTTGTTTGATATCCTGGCGAGGAAATGCGACAGTTGGAGTCCGTCCTCGGCCACGACCCTGAAACCTGAGTGTCTGTGGGGTGTGGGTTCCGAGTCTTCGCTGTCAACGTCCAGGTTCTCCCTGGGCGTCAGCATGGCTGTACGGCTTCCTCGAGCTTGGTCCTGACCTTCGCCACATTTAGAGCTGTGAGCCCACGATTTTGTAGGAGAGAAAAGGGTGATGGAGCCAAACATTACCCCAGAGCCACTCCGGAATACGGGGTGTCCTTGAGTTACTGTGTGACACTTGATCGCCCGTTAATCAAAATTTGAAAACACAGCTGTCCAACACGCGTGGAATCCCGAAAAACGGCCACAAAACATGGAACCAAGTGTTAGAGACTGATCTCTATACTCCTCGGGGATCCACAAGGTTGAGTGTCCTAGCTAGTTGAAAACCCTCCTTCTCAATGTGTTACTGGTACTCAAGTGAAGGTGAATTTTACTTCGAGGATTTGGCCCAGGAAGCAAGCGGTTTAAAAACTCAACCGAAAACCATGCAAACGATGATTTGGGTAATCCCAGATTTCACACTGCCAACAAAGTTGACCTTAAGAAGCCATCAAGGGTCCAGATCCCAAATTAACTGGCATGGATCAATGAATCCGTTGGTTTCTGAAATGCTAGATGCTTCAAGATCCTAGATCCAAGTGGTGATGCCGTCAAGGGTCTAAATCCCAAATTTACAGGCGTGGGTCAATGAATCCATTGGTTTCTGAAATGCTAAATGCTTTCAGGGTTTTAGATCCAAGTGATGGTGCCTGACATTGGGTCCCATGGTTGCCTGAGATGCTTGAATTGCCTTCAGGCGTCCCGACTGACCCCCGAACAAATTGACGGTTGGAGGCAAACTTTCTCTGGACTTCATGATTGTCCTGCTTTGAGGCTTGTGCCTGCCTGAGTGATACGCTGCGTTGCCACGTCCCAGAAAATATCGAATAAAGCCAAAAAGGCCAGCACATTGTGAAACCTGAATTGTACAAACATTGAAGGAAATCGAAAATGTTGTCCCGTTGTCAAGCAAAAACCAATTATCTCGAGTCGGCTGTAACTTGCTCGGCCCGTTTGTGAACACAGACAGCTTAGAACGTCCACCTGCCGTCCAGTTCAATGTCCGCCGACAGATGTGAGGCGTCCAAATTCGCGTCCTCCAGGAGGGCGACTTGTAAGGTCTGGCACACCAAATAGACCTGTGACTTTTCACCTTCCATGACGATCATCTTGTTGAGCTTTTGGAGCTGCTCTAAGGTGTTCGACAAGAAAAGCTTATGCTTTCGAATTGACCCAGCTTCCGTCCTTCGCTCAAACAAGAGCTTGTCGGTAGCGGCCAGGTAAACCACAGTGGTGGCCAAGTCGGCATAGCCCGGAAAAGCAAAAACCCTGTGCCCTTCGAGGATGGCTGCTCCAGTGGCAAATTCTTCGCTTGAAGTGATGGACGAAACTGACTGTCTCATCCTGGACCAAGATGGTTCCTGCTCACTCCAGAAAGAATCGGTGCAATACACCCAGAGGGAAAAATACGGTCTTTCGCTACGAGCGAACAGCCAGAAATTTCTGCTCGTAGTCTTTGTCCGCATCAAACCCAAGGTCTTGGCCAGGTGAACTGCTAGGCTGGATTTGCCGACATTGGGGGCACCTGATATTACGATGACCGACTCAGCAAGTTTGCCCAACAGCAAAGGGTACCAATCGGCAGACGTCACTTTGCCAGCAAGCTCCTCCACTGTCGTGACGTGGCTCTGCCAGTAGCAAAGGTCCCTCAAAATTCCCCGCAAATTGCTGTGGTCGATGGTGTCACAAATTGACTCCTCTGGTGCTGCGAGGACAATACGGCCACCTTTTCCTTTGCCTTTGTGTCCAGGTGGTACCAAAGCCGGAGGTTTACCCCAATACCTGCCACTTGATGGGTCGACAAAGGTGGCGGTGTCCCTGTAAATTTGCGACTCATGGCAATCGAACGCCGCAGAACGAGAGACCCGAAAATGTTTCGCAAAAGCAGTCCCCTTAAGATAAGGGCTCTGCAAAACCCAGTACTAACTCTGACAGCATGTTTGCCAGAAACTGTGGCCTGAAAAGAAAGTGGGTTTCCAGGTTCGTGACATCATGATTGTCGGAGAAATCAACCTGACGGTGAGCTATGCAATTGTTGCCACTTCAAAACATCCAATTTCCGACTGCCTGATTGCCAGAGGATTGTTTTGACAAAAAGAATGTTCACTTCCTGACTTCCTGATTGTCAGAAACTTGAACCTGAATAAAGTGAACATCAAATTTCCGGCTGCATGTTTATCCGGAACTCGGTTCAACATGGAACTGAACCAGCATTTAGTGATAGCAATTCGGCAAGGTATCTCCCCTTGTTACATGAGGACCCACCGAAAACCTCAAGACAACTCAGTTCAGTCCAGCTTGTTTGACATCACTGCGATTCATGAGGTGCATGGTGTGTAAGAAACTGAATAGGCATATGCTACTATGCGCCCGTTCTTGACACATACAACCGAAAATTAGTTCCCTACACATTAACTCAGCTTACACTACACTTTGCAACTCGACAAGACCGGGAATCCTCAACTGTTCACTCTGGTCGATGTATTGTCGCCAATCAGGATCACAGTGAACTTTGACCGCGTCCCCAGTGACCTCCAGGTTCGGTGCGCTGATGCCACCCTACGAAACCTTCCAGCTAGTGCTAGGTAGTAGTTGGCTCGATCTTCATCTTCTTCCCGGAGCCCCCCGGACATGCTCTCGAGGTGGTCCCCAAGGTATGTAAATAGACGAACTTGATCATGTCGGTTTAGAAGTCGGTCTTGATGGGATACGTCTATGAAGAATAACAGTGCCTGCTGAAACAGGCGCGCTCTGACAAAGTCTTCCCTCACCAGGCAGTTGTACAGCTCTATCTGCAGTTTGTTGCGTGCGATCGCCCAAAGAACGTCTTGAGGCAATGAGGACCCGTCTCCCACATCGTTGAATTCGATGAGAAGATGGGTGTCTGCACTCGCTTCCCCTCTCGGGTAGTCCAACCTCGCACCAACCCCTCCAATTACATTGAAGTCGCTTTGTAAGCCCGACAACCTGTCTTGGTGAAGCACCGTCGTCATAAACTCACTCGGGCCAGTCGAACGGTAAGCCATCATATTTCGTCTTTCCCGAGCGAAAACTTGTTGTCTCTGCTGGATTGACAAGCCCTGATAGGGATTAAAGCCTCCAAGGCGTACCATCCCGACATGCTGCCATCCAACCTGCTCGGCCAAACGGTCGTGATCTGCTGTAACACCATCGAGGTCATCCCGGAGCCTTCCAACAACCGAGAAAATTTCAGAAAGTGCCCTACTCAAGGCGCCCACTTCTTGTCTCAACACATGGTTCTCTCTGTCAAGACGTTCCAGTGCCGCCCCAAAACTGGCATAATCACCTTCATCCCTGATGGCTGCTGTCGGCAAAGAATTCCACCATGTTCGAAATACCCAGGTGAAAAATAAAACAACTGCCGAACAAAAAATTGGTAATAACCACGACATCGGGCCGCTGCTGCCTTTAGTCTGATCTCTTCCAGGCCAAAGGCATTCGTCTGCACCGTCGAGACATTCAGGTCCCTGGTTAGTTCCATCCACTGTCTGCAGGCTCACTAGGCAGAAAATAGTCCAGCGTGGCAAACTGAAGCGGTGTTTGACTGTCCGATCCGTGAAAATGTAACGACGGCAACATACACAGTCCATGAAACCGATCTTCTCCACGACATTGTTATGCTGCAAACGGAAAGAAAAGGCAGTGGCAAGGTGACCCAACAATGTAAGGAAAATTCCACTTCGGAGTTCCCACAGGGCCCAAAATTTCCTCGAGTGTGAACACATAAACTGACTGTACGTTGTGTGAATGTCAAACCAGTGCCTGAGAAAGGCAGCCCAACAAGTGGCCTCGCACTCGCAGATGGTCCTGCAAAGACTCCAAACTGTAATATCCCTGGAGTCCGCTGGATGGTGAAGAAAGCCTTCGATGCCAGGGCGAGCCAACATTGGGCTCGATTGAGGCAAAATCTCCAAAGTCTGTATCTTTCGGATAGTGCGACTGTTCACTAGAAAACTGAACCAACCATGTAGGACCTGGGACTCACTCAAACGCTGGAGTTCTCGACACACCTTCAAAACCACTTGTAAACACATGAAGTCCACGACCAGGCTGAAAAACTGCTGAGAAATGGCGTCCAACGAACAATGAATGGCCGATGGCAAACTAGTTGTCATGCAAAACCAGGTAAACGCCCAGCAGTCAGTAGATTGTTCAGAGATCAGTCCAGATGGATCGCACCCGCAAAATTGTTTGCTTGTACTTGGGTAAATTTCCAACCATCTGCCCAAAAGAAAAATTTCAAATGGCCATACCAAAGCTGAAAATGGAAAAGGGCATACCCGAGACATCCCCTGTGAAATACTGTATGCCCGAAAAAACAATGCGCTGCAAATCACTGTATCCAAACTGTGAAGATGCTTCCAGAAAAAATGGAAAATAGTAATCCGCAGGTTCGCAGTGCTGAATGATCTACCAGAATTCGTCATCACTGCTTGCATGTCCAGTTGCAGGAGACATTGCGTCATAGCCATAAGTAAATATGATCTTCTCGATGAGGTTGTCCAGATGAAACTGCGTAGTGCATCATACTCGAAGCGCATCGTGTCCCATGAACTCTCAACACTCTGTACCAATGACCACACATCCATGGAATTATCCATCACGCCAATGCCGATGTGTATAGCAACTATGCCCCGTATGACCAGGCCTTGCACGTCCACAGGGTAAATCACACCAGCGACACTTTGCACCACACGATCCACGTTCGGGGATGGGTGACCCTGAAGGATTTTCCAAATCAGGTGTAGTTTGTAATGGTACAGATGATGCTGAAGATAAAGGGATACGAAATCGATGGCACAACTCGTTGACAATGAGGAGAAGTGCAGTAATCAACTGTTCTAGTGATAACACCGAGACCGTCGCTCCGTCCATGCGGCCCGGGACCGCCCGGTGTCTGAAAAAATTGCCCTTTATTTTAAAGGGACTCCCGCCCTCCCACCACTTGATTGGGAAAAGTCACAGCATTACAAATGATGATGTGACGTGTGAAGGATGTGGTGTTTCCAATGGAATTGTTGAATACCACATCGAAAATTCAGAAATAGAAATGGGAAGTTGAACGCCAAATTGTTTGCTTCTAGATTTGGTTGGATGTTTCAACGCTTCGCAAACGTTTGTTTACCACCACCCAGAGAGATTCTTGTTGATCCTTATTTGTGAGGGTTCACAAATTTTTGTTTGGAGAAATAATGCTTTCTTATTTCTCCACAAAACCAGGATCGGTTGAGACTAAGTCAGCACTGGTGGTGGAGGTTTCAAATATTATGTACCATTTACATAAATAAAACTTGCTACAAAAAACGCAGTTGCCGACGCTTCGAAAAAGAGAACACAGGTGCACAACACTCGGACTTTATATTGATTTCCTTTTTGCTTCCAGTAATTGCACAGTCTAGGGTAAATCCAAGGCCGGTCATGGTTCCAGCTGATCTTGTTGTAGGTGCATTGGATGGGTCATGATTCCATCACTGTCGAACGTTGACACGAAGTGACATGATGCCAAGTGTCAGAGCACCCGATAATTCCCATTTCCCCAATTTTTTTGGGTGGGAGTGATAAACGGGGTGGGTGAAAAAATTGCCCTTTGTTTTAAAGGGACTCCCGCCCTCCCACCACTTGATTGGGAAAAGTCACAGCATTACAAATGATGATGTGACGTGTGAAGGATGTGGTGTTTCGAATGGAATTGTTGAATACCACATCGAAAATTCAGAAATAGAAATGGGAAGTTGAACGCCAAACTGTTTGCTTCTAGATTTGGTTGGATGATTCAACGCTTCGAAAACGTTTGTTTACCACCACTCAGAGAGATTCATGTTGATCCTTATTTGTGAGAGTTCACAAATTTTTGTTTGGAGAAATAATGCTTTCATCTTTTTTCAAAAGAGTGACATCTTATTTCTCCACAAAACCAGGATCGGTTGAGACTAAGTCAGCACTGGTGGTGGAGGTTTCAAATATTAATTTGCAATCCATATAATTATATTAAATTATATGGTGTACCGTTGTGATGTAAGGTAAGCAGTATTCATGTAAATGTACCATTTACATAAATAAAACTTGCTACAAAAAACGCAGTTGCCGACGCTTCGAAAAAGAGAACACAGGTGCACAACACTCGGACTTTATATTGATTTCCTTCTTGCTTCCAGTAATTGAGTCGGGGGTAAATCCAAGGCCGGTCGTGGTTCCAGCTGATCTTGTTGTAGGTGCATTGGATGGGTCATGATTCCATCACTGTCGAACGTTGACACGAAGTGACATGATGCCAAGTGTCAGAGCACCCGATAATTCCCCACTGCGACTAGTGCTCTGGCAGGAACACTCTGCAAGCTTTCGAACGTGCTTGCTGCTTAGGCCGAGGTTTTCTGAAGCACACCCCAGGGTTGTCCTCATGTAGTTTTGGCACGCGATTTCCTGAACTACGGAGGGGAATAGCCGAACCGACTCAGACCCGTCAATGACACGTGGACATGTCAGATAAGGTCCAACGAGACTGTTGGTCCGCTGAATCACCTCGGTTGGCAAGTCCTCCACGTCGGTCTGAATAACTGCATTTGCATGAAAAACAAAGCGCTCTCACAAAAATTGTACCCAGGGAGGTCAATGATCTCGAAGAATAAAAAATGACCTTGATGTACTGCTGTCGGGAAAATATGGTATCGTGTCGTCCTGTAAAAAATCAACCACTCTGACACAACTTGCCTTGATCGGATTGAGGCATGTATGGAAAAACCAAACCGGTCGAGCCACTTTGCTTCGCAATATAGATTTGCAGCGTACAGCTGAAAGATCGTTCCCTTCGCGGAAGGGTCCTTCAGGCGTAGGGTGCAAACAAAGCTTCGTCGCGCCTTTCGAGTCCATCACCAGGTTTGGACACCGCAGGGGCAGAGGAAACTCCCACATCCGTAGCAAGCATCCTGAAGAAGACGGTCCAAAGTGGGGTTCCTCATCTAGTCCCAGCTCGATGCAGTGGTAAAAGCGAAAAACAGGAAGACGTCGATCACACGTAGTCCACTGAATCGTCTCTCAACCACAAATGCGACAAAAACTTAAAGGCCCTCGCTTCATTGACCTGGCAGTGCTGTGGGGTTTGCCCGTCAGGGGTCAGCCCCAACTTCGCTGCAATGTGAGGCGGCCACTCATCGGAGCAGCGCTGCAGGGCAAGAGTTTCCCTCACATCAAGGGCAGCCCTTTTGTTCAGCGAGTGCCCTGCGCCCTTTCCAGGTTTTCCAAACTGGTGCAAAGAGCGTTCACCTCGTCAGAAGTTGTTGAATTGGGCGATCTTGCTGGGCTCGGTCCGTCTCACAATTGTCGAAAAATTCCAGGCGGAAATGTGCCTGATGAAAAAACACCTTGTGTCCTCTGTCTCGTCCTTGGCAATGCTCTTCACATGGTCGGATTTCAGGCCTTCTTCTATAGCCCCTGCCACATCTTCTGACCAGGTCTGTATCGACATCTTCAAAGGAAGGTCACCCGACTTCGTGGTCATTGAGAGAAGAGAGAGAAAGAGAGGAGACCTCAACCGCCTTTCGGTCCATCAGTGGATTCGCTCTGCCATCTATGATTCACAACAACCAACCTCTCATGGGAGTGGTTTTCTCGATTGAAAAGAGTAAACTCGAACCTCGCTCGATCTCTTGTTTGATATCCTGGCGAGGAAATGCGACAATTGGAATCCGTCCTCGGCCACGATCCTGAAACCTGAGTGTCTGTGGGGTGTGGGTTCCGAGTCTTCGCTGTCAACGTCCAAGTTCTCCCTGGGCGTCAGCATGGCTGTACGGCTTCCTCGAACTTGGTCCTGACCTTCGCCACATTTGGAGGTGTGAGCCCACGACTTCGTAGGAGAGAAAAAGGTGGTGGTGCCAAACATTACCCCAGAGCCACTCCAGAATACGGGGTGTCCTTGAGTTACTGTGTGACACTTGATCGGCCGATAATCAAAACAAATTTCTGAAAACACAGCTGCCCAACACGCGTGGAATCCCGAAAGACTGCCACAAAACATGGAACCAGGTATTAGAGACTGATCCCTATACTCCTCGGGGATCCACAAGGTTGAGTGTCCTAGCTAGTTGAAAACCCTCCTTCTCAATGTGTTACTGGTCCTCAAGTGAAGGTGAGTTTTACTTCGAGGATTTGGCCCAGGAAGCAATCGGTTTAACAACTCAACCGAAAAACAAGCAAACCATGAAATGGGTAATCCCAGATTTCACACCGCTAACAAAGTTGACCTTAAGAAACCATCAGGGGTCCAGATCCCAAAATAACTGGCATGGATCAATGAATCCGTTGGTTTCCGAAATGCTAGACGCTTCAGATCTTAGATCCAAAATTTACAGGCGTGGGTCACTGACTCCATTGATTTCTGAAATGCTACATGCTTTCAGGGTTTTAGATCCAAGTGATGGTGCCTGACATTGGATCCCATGGTTGCCTGAGATGCTTGAATTGCCTTCAGGCGTCCCGACTGACCCCCGAACGAATTGAAGGTTGGAGGCAAACTTTCTCTGGACTTCATGATTGTCCCGCTTTGAGGCTTATGCCAGCCTGAGTGATACGCTGCGTTGCCACGTCCCAGAAAATATCGAATAAAGCCAAAAAGGCCAGCACATTGTGAAACCTGAATTGTACAAACATTGAAGGAAATCGAAAATGTTGTCCCGTTGTCAAGCAAAAAACAATTATCTCGAGTCGGCTGTAACTTGCTCGGCCCGTTTGTGAACACAGACAGCTTAGAACGTCCACCTGCCGTCCAGTTCAATGTCCGCCGACAGGTGTGAGGCGTCCAAATTCGCGTCCTCCGGGAGGGCGACTTGTAAAGTCTGGCACACCAAATAGACCTGTGACTTTTCACCTTCCATGACGATCATCTTGTTGAGCTTTTGGAGCTGCTCCAAGGTGTTCGACAAGAAAAGCTTATGCTTTCGAATTGACCCAGCTTCCGTCCCTCGCTCAAACAAGAGCTTGTCGGTAGCGGCAAGGTAAACCACAGTGGTGGCCAAGTCAGCATAGCCCGGAAAGGCAAAAACTCTGTGCCCTTCGAGGATGGCTGCTCCAGTGGCAAATTCTTCACTTGAAGTGATGGGCGAAACTGACTGTCTCATCCTGGACCAAGATGGTTCCTGTTCACTCCAGAAAGAATCTGTGCAATACACCCAGAGGGAAAAATACGGTCTTTCACTACGAGCGAACAGCCAGAAATTTCTGCTCGTAGTCTTTGTCCGCATCAAACCCAGGGTCTTGGCCAGATGAACTGCTAGGCTGGATTTGCCGACATTGGGGGCACCTGATATTACGATGACCGACTCAGCAAGTTTGCCCAACAGCAAAGGGTACCAATCGGCAGACGTCACTTTGCCAGCAAGCTCTTCCACTGTCGTGACGTGGCTCTGCCAGTAGCAAAGGTCTCTCAAAATTCCCCGCAAATTGCTGTGGTCGATGGTGTCACAAATTGACTCCTCTGGTGCGGCGAGGACAATACGGCCACCTTTTCCTTTGCCCTTGTGTCCAGGTGGTACCAAAGCCGGAGGTTTCCCCCAATCCCTGCCACTCGGATGGGTCGACAAAGGTGGCGGTGTCCCTGTAAATTTGCGACTCATGGCAATCGAACGCCGCAGAACGAGAGACCCGAGATTGTTCCGCAAAAGCAGTCCCTTTAAGATAAGGGCTCTGCAAAACCAGTACTAACTCTGACAGCATGTTTGTCAGAAAATGTGGCCTGAAAGGAAAGTGGGTTTCCAGGTTCGTGACATCATGATTGTCGGAGAAATCAACCTGACGTGAACTATGCAATTGTTGCCACTTCAAAACATCCAATTTCTGACTGCCTGATTGCCAGAGGATTGTTTCGAGAAAAAGAATGTTCACTTCCTGACTTCCTGATTGTCAGAAACTTGAACCTGAATAAAGTGAACATCAAATTTCCGGCTGCATGTTTCTCCGGAACTCGGTTCAACATGGAACTGAACCAGCATTTAGTGATAGCAATTCGGCAGGGTATCTCCCCTCAACACATGAGGACCCACCGAAAACCTCAAGACAACTCAGTTCAGTCTAGCTTGTTTGACATCACTGCGATTCATGAGGTGCATGGTGTGTAAGAAACTGAATAGGCACATGCTACTTTGCGCCCGTTCTTGACACATACAACAGAAAATTAGTTCCCTACACATTAACTCAGCTTACACTACACTTTGCAACTCGACAAGACCGGGAATCCTCACTGTTCACTGGTCGGTGTATTGTCGCCAATCAGGATCACAGTGAACTTTGACCGCGTCCCCAGTGACCTTCAGGTTCAGTGCGCTGATGCCACCCTACGAAACCTTCCAGCTAGTGCTAGGTAGTAGTTGCCTCGATCTTCATCTTCTTCCCGGAGCCCCCCAGACATGCTCTCGAGGTGGTCCCCAAGGTATGTAAATAGACGAACTTGATCATGTCGGTTTAGAAGGCGGTCTTGATGGGATACGTCTATGAAGAACAACAGTGCCTGCTGAAACAGGTGCGCTCTGACAAAATCTTCCCTCACCAGGCAGTTGTACAGCTCTATCTGCAGTTTGTTGCGTGCGATCGCCCAAAGAACGTCTTGAGGCAACGAGGACCCGTCTCCCACGTCGTTGAATTCGATGAGAAGATGGGTGTCTGCACTCGCTTCCCCTCTCGGGTAGTCCAACCTCGCACCAACTCCTCCAACTACATTGAAGTCGATTTGTAAGCCCAACAACCTGTCTTGGTGAAGCACCGTCGTCATAAACTCACTCGGGCCAGTCGAACGGTAAGCCATCATATTTCGTCTTTCCCGAGCGAAAACTTGTTGTCTCTGCTGGATTGACAAGCCCTGATAGGGGTTGAAGCCTCCAAGGCGTACCATCCCGACATGCTGCCATCCAACCTGCTCGGCTAAACGGTCGTGATCTGCTGTAACACCATCGAGGTCATCCCGGAGCCTTCCAGCAACCGAGAAAATTTCAGAAAGTGCCCTATTCAAGGCGCCCACTTCTTGTCTCAACACATGGTTCTCTCTGTCAAGACGTTCCAGTGCCGCCCCAAAACTGGCATAATCACCTTCATGCCTGATGTCTGCTGTCGGTTAAAAATTCCACCAGGTTCGAAATACCCAGGTGACAAATAGAACCACTGCCGAACAAAAAATTGGTAATAACCACGACATCGGGCCGCTGCTGCCTGTAGGCTGATCTCTTCCAGGCCAAATGCATTCGTCTGCACTGTCGAGACATTCAGGTCCCTGGTTAGTTCCATCCGCTGTCCGCAAGCTCACTAGGCAGAAAAAAGTCCAGCGTGGCAAAATGAAGTGGTGTTTGACCGTCCGATCCGTGAATGTAACGACGGCACATACACAGTCCATGAAACCGACCTTCTCCACGACATTGTTATGCTGCAAACGGAAAGAAAAGGCAGTGGCAAGGCGACCCAACAATGTAAGAAAAATTCCACTTTGGAGTTCCCACAGGGCCCAAAATTTCCTTGAGTATGAACACACAAACTGACTGTACGTTGCGTGAATGTCAAACCAGTACCTGAGAAAGGCAGCCCAACAAGCGGCCTCGCACTCGCAGATGGTCCGGCAGAGACTCCAAATTGCAATATCCCTGGAGTCCGCTGGATGGCGAAGAACGCCTTCGATGCCAGGGCGAGCCAACATTGGGATCAATTTAGGCAAAATCTCCAAAGTCTGTATCTTGCGGATAGTGCGACTGCTCACTGGAAAACTGAACCAACCATGTAGGACCTGGGACTCACTCAAACGCTGGAGTTCCCGACACACCTGCAAAACCACTTGCAGAAACATGAAGTCCACGACCAGGCTGAAAAACTGCTGAGAAAAGGCGTCCAACGAACAATGAATGGCCGATGGCAAACTAGTTGTCATGCAACACCAGGTAAACGCCCAGCAGTCAGTAGATTGTTCAGAGATCAGTCCAGATGGATCGCACCCGCGAAATTGTTTGCTTGTGCTTGGGTAAATTTCCTACCATCTGCCCAAAAGAAAAATTTCAAATGGCCATAAAGCTGAAAATGCAAATGGCCATAAAGCTGAAAATGGAAAAGGGCATACCCGAGACATCCCCTGTGAAATACTGTATGCCCGAAAAAACAATGCGCTGCAAATCACTGTATCCAAACTGTGAAGATGCTTCCAGAAGAAATGGAAAAGTGTAATCCACAGGTTCGCAGTGCTGAATGATCTACCAGAGTTGGTCTTCACTGCTGGCATGTCCAGTTGCAGGAGACATTGCGTCATAGCCATGACACTCTGTACCAATGACCACACATCCATGGAATTATCCATCACGCCAGTGCCGATGTGTATAGCAACTATGCCCCGTATGACCAGGCTTTGCACGTCCACAGGGTAAATCGCACCAGCGACACTTTGCACCACACGATCCACGTTCGGGGATGGGTGACCCTGAAGGATTTTCCAAATCAGGTGTAGTTTGTAATGGTACAGATGATGCTGAAGATAAAGGTATACGAAATCGATGGCACAACTCGTTAACAATGAGGAGAAGTGCAGTAATCAACTGTTCCAGTGATAACACCGAGACCGTCGCACCGTCCATGCGGCGCAGGACCGCCCGGTGTGAAAAAATTGCCCTTTGTTTTAAAGGGACTCCCGCCCTCCCACCACTTGATTGGGAAAAGTCACAGCATTACAAATGATGATGTGACGTGTGAAGGATGTGGTGTTTCTAATGGAATTGTTGAATACCACATCGAAAATTCAGAAATAGAAATGGGAAGTTGAACGCCAAACTGTTTGCTTCTAGATTTGGTTGGATGATTCAACGCTTCGAAAACGTTTGTTTACCACCACTCAGAGAGATTCATGTTGATCCTTATTTGTGAGAGTTCACAAATTTTTGTTTGGAGAAATAATGCTTTCATCTTTTTTCAAAAGAGTGACATCATCTTTTTTCAAAAGAGTGACATCTTCATCTGGGTCTCGCTCAGGATCAGCAAGTTCAGACTCCAGGAGTGGGCTGCGATGTCCAGATGCCAACACAATGACTAGTCCAGCATTAATTTCCGTGAAGGCTTCACTGACCAGGATGACACCCTTGCTGGCCGCAGGTTGCGGTGCTCTAATGGTTACCCTTTTGTCCGTTGAACCAGAGCACGATTGGGCAGTGGGCGAGGAGTTGCCGCTTTTCTCTTCTTCTCGCTCAGTTGGGTGTGGACTCGGCGGTTCTGACCCACCAAAGTCGACCTCATCCTCAAAATTGCCCGTAGCATCTGGAGGCGGTGCCCGCACGTCAATGGCCGCAAAGTTCTCAACACTGCGCGATTTTGGCAGCTTGATAGGGGGGCCAGGTTGTTGTTGCGTGGCTTTCCCCGTGTCAACAGATCGTGCTCTCTTCTGCGCAGGTGCAATCGGACTGCTCGGCATCAGCTCAGGTTGTAGGCACCCTTCAGCAGGCGGGTCACGCCCTGAGCACGATAGCCACAGCTCCTGAATTTCGAAGAGCGTCACAGGCACGCAATCACTATCAATGAGAGCAAAGTTGATGCTTGGAAAGAGAAAGACACATGCATCCAGTATGTAGGTGCCAGCCCAAGTAGGGTGCACCTTGTCCAGGCCTGTGTCTGCCGATATGGGCACGAATACAACTGTGGTGTGCTCGCCATAAGGGCCCACGTATCGGATTCGCTCCTTCCACCACGCAGCAACCATGGGCCAGTGACTTAACCCTGGAGTACTGGCAACCGTCTCCGCTAGCAGGTCTCGATTATCAGTGATGAGGTAAACAGTCTGGAATGCCAGGAACTCAGCGGCTTGGCTGACGCCATTCACAACCTTGATCTCATAGTCGTGCCTATCAGGTTCGCCAGACTTCTTGTGGGGGTCTCCAAATCGCCATTGGTGATGGACAGTCTAGTTCAAACCATACTCAGTGGAGATATCTTTATACAGACCCAGAGCTTCCAACAGGTCATCAAATTGTGCTGTGGGGTCAGGTTCGAACCAAGTTTGCTCAGCTTGCTGTCTAGTAAGAAGTTCCATGAAACAGTATTAAGGCAGAAGCCCCTGAACCAGTCTACGGCCAGAGACAGTGCCGGGTTGAAAGGGTTTTGGGGGACCAGCGGAGTGATACCTTTGACCAGTCTGCGGCCAGAAGTACCACACTGGAACACTTGTTGAGGGAGTACCGAAAGGGAAAAGGGGAAGTAGGAGTGCAGCACAGCAAACCAAAGAGAGGGGGGAAATAAGGGCGGTGCTGGAAATCCTGGACCAGTCTACGGCCAGAAGGACCAGGCACAACACCCGAGGGAAACGAAGAGGGAAACGAAGAGCCAGAAGAGGCGTGGGAGAAGGGGGAGGGAAGAGGCAGCCCAAAGAAGAAACCGACACAAACAAGGGGGGCAAAGGAGCAGGGGCAAAAGAAACGGTAAAGGGGGACGCACCACCCACCGACGTGCGCAGAAAGACCAGAACAGAGAAGAGACAGACCAGGTCAAAGTGAAAGGGAACACGCCTAAAGCAAAGATCAGCGGATGACAAATGAAAAATGAGCAAGGGCAGAGGGCACACGAAAGAAACAAAAACAAAAGGAAGGGAGGCACTGACAGTCCTGGACCAGTCTATGGCCAGAAAAGCCAGGTACCAAAAGATCAAGAAAGAAGAGCAAGAAGAAACAGGAAAAGAAAAGAAAAGAAAAGGAGGTAGAGATAAGTAAGGCCAATAAACCGCCAGCAGAGACAACGTGGAGCCACACCAAGAGCCAAATCAGTAAGGGATAGAGAGGACAATAACGTGGAGTACAGTACCAATTCGGGCTCCAATCTAGGGGCTGAGCCACCCCTCTATTCACTGATTTGAGCCACAAAGAGCAACGACACGGAAGCACCAAGTCGAATACAAGGGAGTGTAGCTCGTAAAACTTTGACACACAAAGTTAGATCGCGAAAACCGCTTTCAAACCTCTCGTGCTCAAAGTAAACCCAAACCAAAACACAAACAAACGGCGATCGTTTCGCGTTTCTGCAGTATCGACTCTCCCAGGCCGTCTCACGGCGACACACTCACACACTTTTCGCTCTCGCAGGCTTGAGCCAACGTTCACGTTGGTAAACACAGTTCAGAACACAGAAACTAAGTGAGTTTCTGTGGGTAAAGCAAACTGGATTCCGGTCCAGTCAAGGAGATTCCAAAATCTCTACAAACTTAATTGTGCAAAAAACGATTCTACCAATCTAGAAACGTGCAAAACAGGTTTCTCGGTTCCTAAAAACCTAAGATTGGTTTCGTGCAGTTTGGTTCTCGTGTGGAATAACCTACAACGTGCAGAAAACCTAAAAGCGGCTAACTACAAACGAAAAATGGCAACTCCGTCACAACTCTTTGTGACGGAATGAGATGAGATCGATTAACTACATCACAATCACCTGCTAACTACAAAACAAAGTCCAAACTACGCAAGTCCACAAACTACAACTACCAAGCAACTAACAACTACCTAAGTTCAAGCACAAGATCGCTACGCTAGCTATACATAGGATGATTTTTCACAACCCCTTTCGAACTTGTGCGACTCAAATTCAAAACGAATTCAGTCACTCGGCCTTGACATTCCTCATGCCATAGCAGATAGGGCATGCTGACAGCGTCATCTGCTTTGACTTCTCCGTTGTACGGCAACCTGAACAGTGATACTTCGATCCTGTTGAAGTCACAACCAACAAGGGTCCAGTCTCCGGTTGGCAAATCTGGCAATTGTCTCGGCATCGAATATGTCCATTTGGACTAGCGGCGGCAATCAAAACCTCGCATTTCTCATTGCAGTGATACATCTCTCGGCAAAAACTCCAATAGATACGAGTACCTGGGCCTTCACCGTCAGAGTCACACGACAAAGCTGTAGAACTCTTCATAACTGTACCTGAATTTCTTGCAGTTGTATTGCGGCTTTTGCAACATCTCGTAATGCAGTAAGCTGAAAGAATACCAGATAGAAAACCCAGTGTATATACAAAGAATAAGAGCCAGTAGAGCTCTTCCATCTCTCCAGTGGCCATGGCTTGCGCGACCTGCCCACACACACAAATGGCTGCGGAAATCCAATCAAGCTCAAGCTGAAATCCATTCCAAGCAGTCCACAAGAATTCCAAAGACAGTCCATCAAGGAAAGTCCACAGAAAATCCAAGAAAGTCCAAAGATCATCCTCTCAATGTCTTCTAAAGACTTCTGCAACTCTTGCAATTCAAATTGGATTCAGAACTATATCATGCAATCGTCAGACCTCAAAGTCTCGATAATTAGATCCGACTACCCAAGCAACGCACAGGGCAACGATCAAAGAGAGTTTCAGCCTCATGTCTCAGACATTTAAAGACCTTTCTCTATCCAGCTGACTTCACAAGTCGTTCAAGTTATCCAAAATTTCACAAGTCCACTCATGCAGCAGACTCTTCCTTTTTCCTCAGGGAAGATCAGGCGATAAAATCAGCGTGACTTCGACGCCATCGATCACCTGAGGGCAAGTAATGCGAGCATCCGCACAAAAAATCTGGCAAACTTCCTGGAGTATTTTTCTGACAACTGAAAGTCAGAAAAGTTGAATGATGCGTGGAAATCACAAGCACAATGAAAACGCTTCTCAAGACGTTGACTAAGCTCCTCGGAACTTGACATGATCCTGAACGCTTTCTTGATGGGTAATCCTGGCAGTCCTTCAATTCCCATTGCACAAGCATGGACAACAGACCTGAATGGAATTCTGGCCTGAACAAAGGCTTGCAGCTTCGGATGAGTCCAGTACCTGTTGGAATTTGGCAATTCAAAAGACATAGACAACTCGGGATGTCTTTCTACTAACCTATCCAACAACTTTTCACAAGCGGCTAGAAGTTCAAAAAACTTTCGCTCATGCTCGGGGACTCTTTTCCCACCCGAAAAATTCTGCAATGGAGATCCACCTGTGCATGGCAATGACATGTGAACGTGACAGAACAAATGTACCTCTCCCAGCTCTCGATCAGAGGCTGATCTGGTCATCTTCAAGTCCTCCATCACCTGGTTCACAAGATCTGCAACATGATTCTGTGTAGCTACCTTCTCAAGATTTCCATGAACTCCAACATAACAAGCACGGCTCTCAGCGCATGCAGCTGACAAGACACTGGCTCTGCTGCAGGCTAGCTCAACAAAAAGACCTACCCCCCTTTCACTCTTGAAATGGGTCACATCAGCTTCTGAAGAACTCGAACCTGAAATTGCAGACAAAACACTGGCCGTTGCTCCAACTCGGGCCGCTGCAGTCGCAGTTGCTGCTGACGCTGTTGACGTTGTCAACAACCTGAACAACCTCCGATTTGCTCGCATCGGAAGTTCTCCACTGCCATGACATGCTATGCAGGCTTCCATACGGCGCTGGGGCGGTCTCCCTGATGTCTCAGAAGGCTCTGGCGGGGCCTCACTGGCCGGTGCCTTCGCAGCTGGAACTCTTGAAATCATAGACATACTGTACCCCGATGAAGGGGCAATTGTCTCAGCTTCCAATGCTCCTCCTGGACCAACTCTGAATGGCCTATGGGGCGGCTCCCCCACAAGCGACGCTGCTTTCACTTCAGGGCTCTTCGGAGTAACCAAATCCACAGCTGGTGATGCCTTTGCACCGGGGCTCGCCTTAGGCGATGTGGGCTCTCCAGCTTTCGCCTTTGGAAGCGTCTTGGGTGGCGTCTTTGGCGCACTTGAAACTCTTCCTGGAACTGGTGGTGGCGGTGGTACCTGAGGTGGCGCCGGAGGCGCTGGCGGTGGTGGTAGTGGGCCCTTGGCTGGAGAAGGCTTCACTGGAGGGGCCTTCACAGGGAACTTGGCTGGTGCAGGCGGTTGTTGTGGCCCTTGCGGAACCCACCCCTTCGGCGGGTGTGCAGGCGGCTTCGGACCCCTCGCCACTGCCGCATTGCTGCTGGCCGGAAGCTGGCCGCTTCTCTTCGGTGGCGTCTGAGGGGGACACATCCCAGTCCTCTGACGGGCTCTCGGAGGGCTACCTTCTGCTGGGGTCTCCTCGGACCAACCGTGGCCTCTCAGCCTCTTGTTGTGCAACCTCAGTGTCTCCTGGGTCAATCCAACCTGTGAAATTGAATCACCCGGGGCAACCTCATCGCCCACAGTAGAGTCTGGCTGGTGCTGTCCTCGTGGCGTCAGAGTCACACGCCCATGAGTAAGGCTCACCCTTCTCTCCATCTCAGGACACTGAGAGATAATGTGGCCTTTCTGTCCACAATGACCACACTTCAGACCTTTCGGATTCTTCCAGCTGAATCCACTGAAGGACCTTACAAAGGCGGGTCCTTTGTCTTCCTCAGCTTTCGGGTTTCTTGTATCGATCTGCAACTCCTCTCTCTTGTTTGACTGAGGGTTGTACATCCTTCGGACGACCCTTCTCTGACCTGGCAATCTCGACCCTGTCACAACCTCAAACGTAGGTGTTGGCCTCGATTCCTCTTCTCTCCTCTGTGCAGCGACTTGAGTTTTCTTATGAGGCCCTTCAGAGGGCCAACAAACCAACAAATTCAACCAAATTCTGAGCAGGTATATATGGAGTTGATTCTCCATATCACCACGAACTGAGAGTGTCTTCATGATCCTCTCCATATCACCACGAGCTGACAGTGTCTTCATGATCCTCTCCATATCACCACGAACTGACAGTGTCTTCATGATCCAATGCAACAGTCAGAGTACCTGGCACGGGCGTGAAGAATCAAATGCGTGCGTCTCACTCCAACTTCTGTGATAGTGAGCTGTATGAATAACCACGCTGGGGCAATTGTAATACGCTTGGGCAACGCGCCAGGGTGATATGCTGGGGGCACTGGGTGTCTGGGGGGGGGTAGGGCGCGCAAAAAATCACGATTTAGGGGAAGAGACTAATTTGCTCATGTTTTTTGTTCTTATTTTTGTGGCTTTTGCGCATATTTTTGGAGAGTGGACTGAAGTGAATGTCATTGAAAACATACGGACATGCATCGCGGAAAAACTTGTGGGAGAGCGCTATCTTACTAGAAGGGATGGTCCATTATCATGCTTTTTTGTGATTTTGGGGCGTCGCCTAAAGGTACATTAGGCGACTTTCCGGTTTTTTCCTCATAGGCACGCACAAAACGCACACTCAGCGCCACATTTCAACCTGGAACTTTTTTTTTGATCGGTACTTCATTTCTATCAAAAAGCATGGGTTTAGGCGACCTTCCATTTCAATGCAACAGCCGCTGGCTCACAGACTACGCATCTTAATTCAAGGCAAGGGTCAAGATGGTGGAAACATCACGCAAATAAAACCACAAGTTTTATGTTCAAAACATGTTTGGAATCTATTTCATACTCGATTTTTCGACCTGTAGCCTATTACCTGCGAAAGCGAAATGGCGAAATCCATGAAAGGCAAGAAGGTTCCAAGGAAAGTTGCGAAGACTGTGAAGAAGGGCAAGAGTTCGAAAGCAAAAGAAGAGTCCAAGCTTGGGCAAGCATGCAGCATGTCTGGTCCGCTTTGGAACGCCTGGAGGGGTCATGTTCTAAAGCATTCGACTTGGCTCTACGTAGTCATCACTTTGACGCACGCATTATGTCTCAGAGTGACAGAAGCTCTGTCCCTCCGTCGCTGTCATTTCAATTTCTCCAAGAAGTTTGTCACTATCCCTGCTTTGAAAAGGCAGCCGCAGGCCAGACTCTGTTGTGATGTTGAAGTTTCTGCAGCGTTTTATCTATGGTTCTTGTGAAAATGTGGCATAACATGGCATATCTATATTATAGAAAGTCTCAAAAGTATGATACACCTTGAAGGCGAAATGACATCCGATGATAAATCCTAAGAATATAATGGTCTATCACAATGCGATAAGTTCCCAGACTCTTGCTATCACTTAGGACCACTTCATTGAGAACCGTTGGGTTTAAAGGTTTGAAACTTCAAACAGTGAAACCATGTTCCAAATCCATCAGAAACCATAAAAAATCAATGTCTATTTTGTTGGTTGGACCCTCCCAAAATGAACGGTTTTCCATAGATTCATTCACAAAACATGACAGGTCAACAAGCGGATGCTGTCCACCGTTCTACCAGTTCTAAAGAGTTTGAGGGACACCGGAGTGAGTCGACGGCGGAGAGTTCAATGTGGATCTCGGGGCTGCCAAATGATCACCGATTCATGGAAATGGCCAAAAACCAATGATGGCCTACTATTTCCGGCACCCCGTGCTAATGGAAAACCTCGGAAAAAGGATGTCGTATGCCACCTGATTTGCAAAATTCGAAAGACATTTGTACCTCCACCTGGCTGCAACCTGGTTTTACAAAGCATTAGATCGCATAGCGGCCGACATCGAATGATCAATGATATGAAAGCCAGTGAAGCTAGCTGTGAGACTGCCATGGGGTTTGCCAGAATCCGAGACAAAAAAACATATGATGGCTATGGAAAGCTAGAAGACTCTCAAGTTGGGAACGCCTTGGAGAAGAACAATCGGTTGAAGAAAGAATTGAAAAAATTGTACAAGGGCTAGTAACTAATTACACCTGTGAGACTTGACCTGTGAGACATCACTGCGCTCTGTAAAAAATGCTGCTGCCTTTTTGCCTGGGAGTCAGAGCGGTGATCAAGCCCCAATGGCCGGAAGCAAGGCCTCTAAGAGCCGTTCAAAAACATTGACCGTGAAACTGTTGCCAACCATTTGGCACAAAACGGTAGTATCGTTGTTTCCATTCAGAGCTGGGGCCACCTCATGTTTTCGGTAGCCTTGGCATTTCAAAAGTTCCAGTGGCCTCATTGTGTCTTGCTGGTGGGTCAGCCACAAAGCATTCGCATGAGACTTTGTGATGGTGGGAACCTTCTCCTTTTCAAACCTGCATCCCCAGTTCATGGAGTTTTGCAAATCCACAACCCAACATTCTTTCAAAGGTTTTGCGGCTGGGTCTTGTTTTGAAATCTGTGTCACAGCCTTTGCGATATTGTGCAAAGCAGTGTTACTCAGAGATTCATAGCTCTTCTGATTTGCTGCATTGCGAGGCTCGAGAAGAGGTGAGAGCTTCACGGGCGGAAGAGACGAAGGCCAGGTCCACTTTGCAATGAGTCGATCCTTGCGGATTCCCACAAAGTAAACTCTTTCACGTGCAGCTGGAACTTGACCAATGTCATAGCTGTCCAACACCCGAAAGTCAATGTAGTAGGCGGTCTTCCCAAGCTTCAGCAAAGCCAACAAAATCTTCAACGCTTGATCTCGAAAGACTTCCGCTCCAACCAAATCTGGGACCTGCTCCAAGATGAAGAGATCTGGGAGCAAAGTCTCAAGAGTGTCAACAATGTGCCATATGACTTCACTTCGTTCGTCATTGCTTCCACCCCGCTTCCCCTGACAGCTGTAAGGCTGACAAGGGAAGCCAGCACAATAAACCACTGCTGCATGCTGAGGCGGTGGCAACTGGCTTCTGATCATCCAGTGTTCACGCTTGGTCATATCCGAGAAGACCTCCCGGCAGTCAGGGTGAAGAGTTTTGAAAACTTTCATGTACTTGGGATCGATCTCGCTGCCAAAGAGATGCACCACTTTGCTTCTGAGACGCTTGAGAGCAAAGGCTGCCCCATCAAGTCCAGAGCAGTCTGAGCAGTAGAAAATCACTTTTCGAAGGGGCAACCCATTGGGCCGTGGAACCTGTGCATCTGCTGGGTGTGGAGGCTCCAGTTGCGCAGAGACTGGCTTGGAAGGCTTAAGCTTAGGCTTCTCTGTGGCACGGCGCTTTTCCACCAACTTCACTCCAGAAGCAGCAGCTGCAGGCCGGCGCGAACCCTTGCCCATGCCCAACGAACGCTGCTGGAGTCGGACGCCCGACGCACTGGAGTCACTAGATCGTATAAATGCAGCAAATGAAATGACATTCCAAACATAGAATCAGATAATGAGATTTCGGAAATGTTCGAAACGACATGAAAACGGAAAACGCATAATAAACACGTGACAACAAACTGCGCTGACATCATGCAATCTACATGCCAGTGACTCAACTGAATCTGACCCGCCCTGGCCAAAACGACGTTGCTCCAAAAATGAAAACTCAGTTGAAACCTTGTCAACCTTGGCACCTTCTGCTCAAAAGTGGAAAGTGCAACATCTCTTTTCACGGCTTGGCCCGGCCCAGTTTGTAGTGGCGGCTTGAGTGATTGCCGACCCACATGGCGATGCTAGTGCAGTTTCTTACTGCAACATCTTGACATGGCCTGGCACATTGCTGTCCTGACGTTTTGTCAACGCAATTCAAGTTCTAATCATTTTAAATGACTGCAACCGAATCAAAGCTCGCAGTCCTGCATCCAACCCCCAAGAGCTGACTGTGGACTTTAAATGGTTGCCTACAAAATAGCCATTCAGCCTTCGGCTGTCATTGCTCTGATGGAAGCAAGAAGGGCGTCACGGGACGAGGCGGCATCTTCGCCACTGCCACTGCCAGCACTGTTGCCACCGCTGCCGGTAGTCGGCCTAGCGTTCTCAATCTCCACCGTGGGCTCACCATCTCCAGCGGGTCCAGCGCCATTGCCACCTGCACAGGGCATTGGAATCATGATTACAAAAAACAATTCCACACTGCAAAATTTGGCAACATGGAAAACTTATGAAAACTAACTTGACCACATATTCGACAAAAAAGCCAGCCTTCATCATCAGTCGCACGCAGAACTGCCGCAGCAAAGTTGGCATCGTACAATGAGTCGTTGTTGTCCATCATTGCCGCAGTGGTCTTTGAGATCAATTTCTGCTGGAGCAAATCCTTGTGAAGCGACGTCATTGCAATGCCCAAGTAAGGCACCCTATGACGCACAGCATACATGGCAAAGTGACCCGACCCAGGACTCAGGTCAATGATGGCCTTGCAAGACAAACAGTGGGCAATCTCGGAAGCCAATGCTTCTGGTGCCTCATGGTAGAAGGCCGGCACTAACTCCTGAGCTCGGGTCTTTCCTTCCTTCTCATGTTCCACCGGGCATCTCCCACCTGGAAGTGGTAAGTTGTCAGCTCCGAACATGTCTCGCTTCTGCTGCATGGTGAGGTTCCAGGTCTTCACGGTGTCGGTCCACTGAGGTTTCCCCAAAGGGCCGATCACATTGCCACGGGTGTCACCTTCAGTGACCAAACGCTTTTGCACCTCCGGCGCTGCACTCCAAAATCAACCGAAAATGCAGTTTCCAATCATTGCTGCTGTGACTTACAAAGATGAATCTAGACCCTGCCAGTTCAATGCATGTACAAACTTAAGCTGCAAATTGAAACTAACTGGCACACGACGACGAAATCATCAACACTCCCGTCCCAGGGCCCAGCCTTCAGTTGCAACGCATCCGTTGTCACAAAGTGCACATGCTCGGTCAGGTCAAGTGGTGCCTTCGAGGCTCTTTCCATTCGTGCTTGAACCGATTCGTGCGTGTAAATGACAACATGCTTTGTGGTCACCAAGCTCTTCTGCTTCAGTATCTTGTTGATTTTCTCCATCCAATCCGATCCTTTGCCTCCATCAATGCAGACAAGGACATCGCCTTCAGTCAGGCCATCATCTCGAGTCCCCAAAAATCCTGTCAACAGGCGGCTCATTTGGGGCTGTCTGGTGGGTGGAATGCGGTACTTCGCTTGCGAGCCGCATTCGCAAAGGGTTTTGCCATCCATCACTATGGCGACGTAGCTTTTGGATTCAGCATCACCACGGATCTTTGAAGCCAACTGGTCTGCAAGGAGGTCAGTGAGGCCATCCGTTGTGTCAACGACAAAGGACACCTGGCCTTGGACCTTCCGCTCTGCACCGCGCACGCCAGCTTCGATGAGTGGGGCTGACTCGTGCTTCGGGTTGGATTTGAGCAGAAGCTCTGGCGATGACAGGTTCACATTGCTGATCTCTAACTCAAGAGCCTTCTCTGCAGCCTCTGCGGTGGTGACATCATCCTCTGCCTCGTCGGCGCCAGTCTCTTTGGCATAAGCATTTTTGACCTTCTCCATGAAATGCCTGACAGGGCTAAAATTTAACCCTTACGTCTGACTGCTTGTTAAAAACCAACGAAACTCTTGAGAAAAAAATGGCCTTGCCTGGTCTCCTTGTGGTTGAAAATGTCGTCCACCCCTTTGTGGTTCTTCAGGCAAGTCAACAGCACGGAATCCAGCTTGTAGCCATACACGACGGCCTCAAAGATGGTCAAGAACTGGTCGGCTGAGCTGGGCCACTGACCGCGCTGCTGGTACGCGATCTGGAGTTCAGGAATGTCATAGAAACCCATGTGTTGTCTAAACACCAGCAGTGAGTCGGTGATTTTGCGAATCTCTGTTTTGACACAGGTGTCCCACGTATACTGAGTCTCCATGCACCGGTACAAATAGTCCCTGAGGTTCCGCTTCATCAAAAAGACGCGGATGAGGGATGCTCCCAAAGGGCCATCTTCCTGCAGAACACGTATCGGGATTTGGTCGCGCCCGTCGGTGTGCTGCCAATGGTCAAACAGCATTGGGAAGACCCAGCACATGTTCGACTCTTTTTTCTCGCACTGGATCACCACTTCCCTGACTTTGTACACCCCGTCTAAGGGGTTGGCCGGCAGCTCATCAAATTGGAACAGGACCTGCTGCACAAGCGGTATGTGCAAGGCACTGGAGTGCAACATCTGCGCCACTTCTACGAAACCGACTTTGACGGGTTCCGAGGATTTGCAGAACTTGATCTTCTTGTAGTACTCCGCCAAGGTATGCTTGTTCAGCTGAATCTTCTCCTTGCCTTTGAAAGACTCAAGCTGCCTCTTCAAGTCCATGATCTCGTAAGTTCGCATCAGCGAGCTCACCTTCATGTTCTCCCATTTGAGGCCGATGTCCTCCCGCCTCTGGACATTGCAGGTGAACATCTCCGCAAGCTTGCTGGATGACTGGTCTGCCACCTGTGTGCACATCGAATCCATGGGCCCATGATTGATCTGGACGGGAAGAAAACCACAATGTAAAGAGTCGAAAAGGAAAACACACCGACTGGGAGAAGTAAAAAAGGTAGCATGGTATAAATTTGAAATCAGATCCTAGCTGGCCCAGCCCATGCATGGGAACGAACCTGCCTCAAAGCGCATCACCACTGACATCAAGACTTCCTTCCACTCCTTCAGAACCTTGGCCGGCTTCTTCTCACCAATTGCTCGGGCCACCGCCTGACGCAATGCATCCCGCATCTCGGGCGGGTCGCTGGCAAGCAAAGCACCTGTCATGGTATGGGGAAGCTGGCCCGGCTCCATGAAAATAATCACGGGGTCGTCCTTGAGAAAAGCTGGAGTGGCAAAGAAGTGTTCCTCCAAATTGTTCACCCTGGAATGGTACCGGGGAACAGAAGCTTGAACCTCATATCCCAGATTGAGCCACATCAGGGGGCAGCTGGCAGCGTAAGGCCTGCCAGCTGCCAAAGCCTCTGCAGCTGCCTGCTCAGAATAAGCTGGAACGCCTGAGGCTCCATTCGGCGATCCCTTGATGAGAGAGCCGCCGTAGTAGTCCAGAATCTTGGCATCACACTGCATCAAGTGAGTTTGCAACTTGGCATTGACGCTTGCACTGCCATTCATGGTTGGAATGGTCGCAGCTGCTTTCGCGGCAGCTTTGATCTTCTTGACCTGGGCGGCCTGGTCGGTGCTTGACTGGCGCTTCTTAGCCATGGGTCACAGCTAAGTGTCTCCGGGAAGCACTGACTAGCACTGAAGCTGACTGAGAAAATTTGCTATAGAATCCATGCATGAAAATCTCCCTACTACAGTGCCTCAGGGCCAACCAGTTGGCTCTCATTTCTATTACGACACTCAAGCCTGCAGCGCAAACCACTAATTTGGAGCCGGACGTCCGGCTCCAGAATTGCTAGTTCAAGATTGCTATACTGCAGAAAAGATCACTGCAACCTCAAACGATGATGCTGACCTGAACTAACTAATCTCAAGCTCGACCTTGCTCGTATGGAGCCAAACGTTTGGCTCCAGATTGCTCAGCTGCCTCGCTCTGGCAACGGTCTTTTGCTTCTCGAAACTGTGATCCCCCAACATGTTTTCTTAAGGTTCCTTGCAGGTGAGACTGGGGACTGGTTGCCCAAATTACGCGCCACCATGATATTAAACCCTAAGCTCCCCAAAACATGTTGTATACATACATGTGGAACAAACTGTTGACTTCCTTCCTTGTTGTTTAGCTGACACAGGTGACAAGGGATGAGAAGACAGAGCTGGCAGCTCAGCTCCACTTTATCGGAGTTGCGCAAGCACTGCTTCAATTTCTGTCATGCATGCTCCTGAGCTGTAGAGACAATTAAAAACAACACAAAACTAATAATAAAGTCTAGGCAAAGACAATAAGGTGTCTGAATGTTGGCTCAGTTTGTACGGCTCGAGCTCGGGAAACCAGAAGCGCTAGACTGACTAATTGTTTAAATCATAACGTATCCTGCTTGAATTCCAATTCATGTTCCATATGTGCTCTCAGATCGCGAAACTTTGGCCAAGAAATCGATAGCCTCTTCCATGCAAAGCTTGTGGGTCACGTGTGTCCATTCCTGCACCAAGGACAATGGAACGAGTGGCTGCTGGATGGCAACGATGCAGCTACAGCATCATGATTTCATCCGGCCGTTTCAGAACTTTGATGTGATTTCACGGTTGTGCACATGACTTCTATGTGTGGGTTGTTCACTGTACATTCATGTTCATGTTTGCATGTGCTGGTTCACAAATGACCAGCGATATAGGCGTGTGTTGACGCTTGAACCTATAAGTATGAAACAATGTAGATTCTCCTTATGTGTATTAGTAAGCAATTCGAAAGTATGCAAGATACATAGATTCATACCTGCATACATATGCACACACATACAAACATGAACAACTACCCAAATACAAATACATATACCTACGACGATGATACCTGCCTACATACACATACACGCATATTTGCATACATACCTGCCTACATGCATATACACGCATATTTGCATGCATGCATGCATGCATGCATACATACATACATACATACAAAGATACAAAGATACATACATTTTTTGACACAAAAGAAATAGGTACAACTATAATGTAGTTGTACCTATTTATTTTGCGTTCAAACCATGCATACATACATACATACATACATACATACATACATAAGATACAAAGATACATACAAAGATACATACATTTTTTTGACACAAAAGAAATAGGTACAACTATAATGTAGTTGTACCTATTTATTTTGCGTTCAAACCATGCATACATAAATACATACATACATACATACATACCATACATACATACATACATACATAGATACATAGATACATACATACATACAACCATGCATACATTACACACATACATTACACACACATGCATACATGCAAACATTCATACATACATAATCATACATACATAGATACATCACATACATACATTTACATTAGATTGCATTGCATTGCATTACACTATATTGCATTACATTGCACTGCGTTGCATTACATTACATACATACATATATACATACATGTAACTTACATACACAATCATGCACAAGCACATACACACTTACATAAATATCTAAGAAGCAAAAACTAACATATGTAGCGCACCGAACCCACACTGACGTTGTACATACTACGTGCAGACGCACCCGCAGGAACATGCACACTCCATGCCCATGAATGCATACATGTATGTAGACATGCACATACGCATGCAAACTGACACAAAAACCATATACAGAAATATATAATGAATATATTAGACCATATAATTTATATATATATGATATAAATGCATACTATACATACTATACATGTATCATAGTACTAATTAAACCTTAATGTATATATATATATACATGTTGTGAATATGTTATAGTATACATATGTGTGTATAAACATCCGACCCTCTCGTAATATGACCTGATCTGATTTGTCGGCGTGGGAGCAAAGCAATATCGCTCCGGACTTCAGCTTCGGCGCTCGAGCCAGGAAGTGATCCTTCGACTTTGCCAAGCTCCATTTCGATCCGTGAAACGTGGTCATCCTGCAGAATGGTCCGCGGAAGGCTGGGCCATGGCAGGTCAAGTGGACTTTGGCTCTCCGATAACAACTCAGAAGTTCAAAATAGATACAAAGATTGTTGTTTTCCTCGTTTGGGATGAAATCATTTTCATAGATACAAATTAACAACATATGACTAACTGATGCATCGAATCTAACACGTCGGCACAGGAAAAAAAAACTGGTGTCTTATTTACCGTTTTCGGAATCCGAAATCGCTGCCTGATACACTTCAACCTTTCTAAATGTCAGAATATAAATGTGTTCAACCCTTTCAAATGTCAGAATATTTAAACTTTTCTTGCCATAAACGTGACATTTCTCATTTTGTTGTGGTTCTCCCGTAGTGGTTCTCCCGTTGTGGTTCTCCCGTTGTGTTGTTCCCCGTTGTGCCTTCCCCGTCGGATCTCGGCCTTCCCGTTGTGTTGTTCTCCCGTCGCTGTTGCCCCGTTGTGTTACCCCGTTGTTTTCCCCCAATGCGCCTCTAGTTCATACTTTTCATCGAGTTTTGAATCTATTTACGATGTTTTTCCATCATTGTTCCATCGTTTTGTTTCAGTTGTGAGGCTTATTGGCCATGGTTTGGATTCCTCCTGACATATATTCTGACATATTTTGTTCCATCCTTTGTTTAAGTTGTGAAGCTATTGGGTTTGGGTTCCTCCTAACATAATATATTGTGACATCTTTCTGTCCAGCCATCAATGGTTACTCAGACAATTTGGGAACGCTTGCTGTATGATTATGAATACCTGAAAAAGATTTTCTTTGCAGATTTCTGTTTCCATTTCTGGCTGTCTTGTTTAGATTTACACACTTCATTAAACGTTGATGTTCATGTCTCACCGGGCCTAGACACCATTGCGTCAGCACTGCTTGCATGCTCGCGGACAAAACCCGCAGTCATCCAAACCAGCCTCTGTGTGGTAAAGACTGGATCAAAGGCACGACTTGCGCCATTACCCGTTTCGACGAACATACGGTCACAAATGACACCACTTGCCAAGACCGCATTCCACATGATGTTTTGGGCAACATCAGCAACACTCGAAACCACGAAGACAGCCCCCTCCTGGAAGCCGGTGCGGTGCAGGAACTACTAATAATACCCCTGTAGCGATTTTCCCGTTGTCCATAAAGAAAAAATGCCAAAAAGGAACCCCGGGAAAATTACAAACCCCCTGAAACTGAAGAATGAAAAATCATCAACGTTCAAAAACCATTAAATGACAAAAAACTTGTCAGTTTATGTGGAGTACATGGGTCCTTCAACAATGCCTTTGTGAGGCCCCTTTCTCGACATAAGGCATCGATATCTTCCATTGACATGTCTAACGTTGGCTCGAAGTAAACCGTGAGTCCAAAAATATCTCTGGCCACTGGTGGCTTTTGGAGTTTCACACGTTTACTTGCATCCCTGATGTAGTTGCCATCCCGTTTGCGTTTCTGCTCCAAATCAGCCAGAACCTTTCGAAGATCATCATCAGACACATCCGAAAGAACGTCCAATCTCCCAGCCCGAACCTCCTCTGCCAAGCGAGAAATTCGCTTGTCCTACGTGCCGGGCAAGTCGGTTTTTTTTGTTTGCAAACAGTTACCTTCAAATTGCCTCTCACTTACTTCCTGCTACTTGAGTATACAGGTTCAGTGATGAACAAATTGACAAGTTAACAGCCAAAATCCATAACAACAAGTTTGTCAGTAATTTCATGGTCCTGGGCAAATTTGAGCTCTTTGTCATGGCCCTGTGTCCAAACAGACTCGTCCAGTGACATCTGCGGTACCTCCGAACGACTTGCAGCAGATGAAATGGAGGAGTGTCTTTGTCGCAACCAACCAGCCAAGGAAGGTTTGGCATTGGTGAAACCTGGAAGGTCATCTCCCACCACCCGTGGGACGCCCAGGTCTCTGCGTCGTTCTCGTCGTTCGGAACCTGAAGCCCGAGGTTTGCCGTAGAAGCGAGCCCAAAGCCCCTGCGCTGCTGCAATGACACCTTCTGCATCCTTATCTTGAACATCAATCACCTGACCAGGAGGATTTTACAAACTTTCCATGAGAACCACTATTTAATATTTATACGACGTCCACAATCACTTGTTGAAGCGAACCTTCCCCAAACTGAGCGAACTTTCAAAACCCACTCAATCATAAAACCCTGTAATTACAGTGTATTTCATTTTCACCACAACCTAGCCTCCATGACATCGCCAACATGGGAATCAACTTGCAGGAGTTCTGTCAGCTTGGCAGCCTGCGCAAAGGACTGTTCGACCCCTGACGATGAAGCTCCGGCTGCCCAAAACCGCACTAAAATCTTGAGCAAAGACCGCAGCTCTGGTTTGCTCCATGTTCGGACCACGGTCCGCACTGCTTCCATCCATGCCTGCACAGACCCTAGGTTCTCCTCTTCAGCTTTCCGGACAGCTACAAACCGCATACGCTCCAACTGTTCAGAAGCTTCGTGGTTGTCTGGACAACGGAAAGCTGCTTGCAACCTACTAATTTATTTTCGCTAACAAACCACAAGACGATGGGGAAGGATCAAACGTATAGATCCATATTCATATATGTGGTTTATTTATTTAAACTAACAATAAAACATCAAGAAGAATAATATATAACAACAAATATCTCGAGGATACGCGCGCCATCGAAAGTGTGTTTCCAAATCGTGATCATCAAACTGCACAAGGACATGCGGATAAATCACAAAAGCAAATCGAAACAAACAAACAATGGACATCACTGAAATGAAAACGTGGCGGTGGAATGCTGCCTCTCTTTTTGTCGCGGATTCACTTCGAATGCACAGTCGGGGTAAAGACAGGAAAGGTTGCAGTTTCAACCTGTAGCGAACAAATCATGTTTTTGTCACAGGAAGGTGGCAGATGATGCTATCTGCGTAGGGTCAAGCTTTCCGGTTGCATGCTTCCGGAACACCCGTTGATATACCCCCCCCGCAGCGTGGGTGGGTGAACGTAGTGAAAGTAGGGTGGGTAACGCTGCCCTCTTAAAAAGGGTGGAATTCCCACCCACCCTCCCTTGAAACGGAAAACATCAAACGAATGAAAAATCACACATGTGAACATGAAGTATCATCGATGTTTCCAGTTAAACAGGGAGACAACCAACAAACTGTTTACTGTTTGTGTTTGTTTGTTGTTTGGTGGTTTCAGAGATTTTTTTTTGGGTCTTGTTAATTTGTCCCACTGGGACAAATTTTTGTTGTCGTGAAAATAAGGCATTCATCTTTGATTCTCAAAGAGGTGTTGCTTATTTTCGCTAACAAACCACAAGACGATGGGGAAGGATCAAACGTATAGATCCATATTCATATATGTGGTTTATTTATTTAAACTAACAATAAAACATCAAGAAGAATAATATATAACAACAAATATCTCGAGGATACGCGCGCCATCGAAAGTGTGTTTCCAAATCGTGATCATCAAACTGCACAAGGACATGCGGATAAATCACAAAAGCAAATCGAAACAAACAAACAATGGACATCACTGAAATGAAAACGTGGCGGTGGAATGCTGCCTCTCTTTTTGTCGCGGATTCACTTCGAATGCACAGTCGGGGTAAAGACAGGAAAGGTTGCAGTTTCAACCTGTAGCGAACAAATCATGTTTTTGTCACAGGAAGGTGGCAGATGATGCTATCTGCGTAGGGTCAAGCTTTCCGGTTGCATGCTTCCGGAACACCCGTTGATATACCCCACTGACTTAAGTGTGCAGGAAGAACCACTGAGAGAAGTTTGGCTTGGGTAAGCCAGGCCACGTTAAAGTTCAGCCTAGATGCGTCGTCTGCTGGGTTGCTAGCGGACGGGACTCGTCCGAACCATGGTAACAAACCTAACAACTTCTCATACTTGACAAAGTCTCGCACCATGCCTGCTGCCGCTGGGGTGGCTCCCTCCGCACGGACAAAGGCACTATGTGCTGCAGTATTGTCTAAGTAAAACACAACGTGGCTCTTCTCCAACAACTTGGCCCATATCCTGATGGCTACCAGGACTGGGAGGATCTCAAGCTCATATATTGGATGTTCTGAATGTTCCAGGAATTGGTCCAGCAAGGTCTGTGGAACAGGCAACCCAAAGAACTCTAATGACCTTCCCCATTCATCAACTAGTAGGCCACCAACAGTGGCAGGTGTATTGGAAGTGGGTTCAAACGCTCCATCCGTGAAGACAAAGAAGGTGCTGGAATGAGATAGGGAGACTTGGACTGGTCTGGCTCTGACCAGTTCCTCCGCCAGAAATTTCAACGCATGGTTCAGGTCATCGGGCTTGTTGATGGTTTTGGTTTTGAACCTTGCGTATCTCGAAATCACCCTCACTGCAGTATTCAACTCTCGGCCAAAAACATAGGAACTGAACCACACCAACCGACCATGCAGTTTCTCCAGCGCTTTCACCTCTACCGTCTCGACCTGCAAAAATTCATGCAATGTGGCTAGGAGCTCTTCTCGTCTTTTGTCAGTGTGACCTAAGACAAAAGACCCATGGTCGGTTTCAGACAAGTCGAATTCCAACCCCAGGGTTTTGAACTTCTCCGCAAAGTCTGGGGCCTTGGGGCCCGTCTCAGCATATTTCACTCCAAGCAAACGCAACAAGGACTCTACACAGAAGGTCACCTCTTGAGCCGTCTGCCTGGTACACAAAGCAGTATAATCATCAAAGAAATTGGTCCAAATGAGCCGCAGCCCCACCGTGCCAATGAACTTAATGGAAGCTGCTATGCGCAAGAATGAAGAGACAGAGGCTGTGGCCCTGAACGGTAGCGATTGGACCGCAAAGAACTTGACTCCGCCGCCCGGGTGACGCTGGGCAATCCTGAGAGTTTTTTGGTGCTCGACGTCGACCCCAAATTGCTTATAAGCGCTTTTCAAGTCAAACGTCCTACCCACAAGATTCAGCAGAGCACTTTCACCGCATTTTTTCAACATCACAAGGATGGTGGCCGTCAGCTCGTCCACCGACTCCACCCTGAGTTTTTCGGCCATGCCCACCGTTTGGTTAACTCCAGCTGCTGAAAAATCGTCGATCAATCGCAATTTACCGCCCTGCTGCAAAGGAAAGCGTTTGGCTACATGCACCACACGCAAATCTGAAACTTCACAAGGTTCTAGCCACCCATTCTGAATCTCTGCCTGGGTTTCTTCCCAAGCCGGGACATCCAACTCTGAATCTCCGGCCTGTGCCAACGATTCCACCACTGCATGGTTCAGTCCAAGTGCAATGCCCCGCAATTGATCCACGGTCATGTCTGGAGGCCGCACATCAGGCACAAAAACTCCTGATTCTTCGGTCCAACCTGTCATAGGGAAACCTCGGATGATTTCGTCCACCACCTTGGCATCTTGGTATCCTAGTTCAAGCAAAATTTCACGCCACAATAAGAGGCGTTTGCCTGCCAGGACCCTGCGCAAGTGTGCAGGCAACTTGGAGTGCAAATCCTCCTCATGTTCATGCAACTCTTTTGCCCTTTGCAACCATTTTTTCAAAAACCGGGCTCTAAGCAAAGAAAGTTTCGCCGCATTCCCCAAAAGATGATCCACAGCAACTTCAGCCTCACTACTCACCCTTGCAAGCAAGAAACGTGGATGCCCTAATGCCACTGCAGCTGCAATGAACTCGGTTGGATCTCTTGGAACGCCTACTTTCACCAGTTCGAAGGTTTCTCCATCATCCAAATGGGAGACCATGGTGGCACCCTTTTGGGTCATGAAAACGTCCCGCCTAAACCCCCATTGAATTTGACGTGACACTATTTTTGAACCCTTAGGACAAAGTTTTTCCAACTGCAATTTTGAAGCATCCTCCAGGCTTACTGCCATGACTAGAAAATGACCAAACTCAGACAAAATCGGCCGCAACTTCTGCTGACGAGGTTGTGTAGTGAACAACTGCCTTTTTCCGACTGCGCTGTCGTGTTGCAGCTGCTGTGTCAAACTGTCATCTGGTGCTAAGCCTCGGCAGGTTGCTTCTTGCAAAAGGATGCTTGCCATTCGTTCACACAGAAGAACTGGGTATGCAGCTTCGTCCTTGGTTGGAAAAATCCATCGGCCATCAACAAACCGAGGCCGCCATGACTGGTGTGGATGGCTCCTGTCACACTCCAGAGCCAATGATGCAAACAGGTTTATTTCTGGGGCGCGAGGGTTAAAAGACCAAAACTTTGTTGCTTTGTCTCGGGTGCCACCGTGCATGCAACTGTGAAAAATGGTCTCATGACCTCCTTTGACTGCCTTGTAGAGCCTTTGCATCATTGATGTCAACCAGAAAAGTGAGTTCTTAGGGTTCTCTACTGAGACCGAAATTCCCAGATCCACCAAGAGCAAGATGAGCCTCACTGCGGCTTCATATGAATCGTTGGCTGATATCACCCTTGCAGCTTCACTTGAAGTCAAATTGTCAAGGCCATCAGGCTTCTCCTCGGACCTAAGGGGCCGCGGTTGGCGCTCTTTAGGCAATCCAGGGACCAAACGCTCCCGGGCTTTGGAAGCGGTCCCACAACTGGGCGCGAAGTGCGCATGCAAGAGCCGATGCCTCTCGGCTTTGACCAAGCCCTCCAGTATTGAAAAATGATTCTTATCACACAAGTCATATTTTGCAACTGCTGCGTTTTCTGCTCTACTCAAGTCTTTATCCACCGACAATGCTTGTAGGCCAATTCCACGACAAGCTTTGCTGAGCCGACACGATCCGGCAAAAATCTCAAGGACCAGTCCTGTACCCTTATTGCACATTGAATCGCCAGGCAACTGATGGCTGGCAGGCTGCGTCTGACTAATGGGACCAGGCCGATCGACATCCTTTATAGGACACATTGGAAATCTTGAGCAAAAATTGGATGGCCCACTGTACAAGGCCTTGGCTCACATGCACCCTGTTGATCTGATGTTTCTAGTCAACCAGGGCAATCTGCTGCTCCGTGTCCCGTTTTGTGACACTTCATGCATACGTGCATCCCAAATCTGCACCGGCCATTCTTGACTGTGTTGTTGCACCCTTTCTTAAGGTTCCTATGCCAGCAAATGGGTTTGCCGTCTGCAGTCCTACTTGTCAACCCTTTCAACTCAGCTGGCATCTGAGGCACGGGCTTCGGCGGCTGGTTTTTTGGCTTTTTAGGACTTGGTTTATCTCCAGGCTCATCACCAGGACGCTTTGGGGTTTTCGGTGCAACTGGCTGCTGCTTTGGGTATGCAATCAAATGAACATTGATGCGTGGGTCGTGCATCAGGCGCTTGAACGTTTTGTCCAACGGCGGCTCTCTGCCAGGCAATGCTTTCAAACCATCTGTATGTTCCATGGCAAGCAATGTAAACATCTCCCGATCAGCTTTGAGAATCTGACTCACTCCAACTGCTGAAAAATTTGCTGGAGCATCTGAGATCAGCACGGTCATGAGCTTGTCCAACCAAAGTTGACACAACTCCCAGGAAAGCAAATGAAGCATCTCGAAAGCCAAGTGCCGTCGCATCAAAGCAAAGTAAACCTTCAACTCAGTGGAAGTGTCAATGTCTGTCATGGCATTGGCTGTGGTTGTTTTCAAGGCCCCCTGTTCAAGGGTAACGATTTGCTTGGTCTTCTGTTTTGCCTCATTCTGAATCTCGTGTTCCCTTGAATGGCACTTTGAGGGATGAATGTAAATGATGGCACCTGACTCTATCAAGTTGTACACCTGGTCAATCAACTGGTGGGCTGGCTGCTGCTCAGGTCGGTGCGACAACCCACTGATTCGGCGCTTCTGCATTTCAAGGCGATTCTGCTTTTCAACAAATGGAAGTTTACGCACAGGCTCTGACGGGTCAGTTGCTGTTACCTGCGACTTCATATCTGCCATAAGAAATGTACAAGCCTCAAAATGGAGTCTCCTTATGTTGGCTGTGTTCCCCACTGTGGCCACTCCTCCATGAATTTTTCCCGCCAAATCTGACAGCTCTGTTTCACTGACTTGGTTCTGAGGTGACCCCAACGAAAATGCCAGTTGAAAAAGACGTGATGTCCTGGGCCTTACACTTCGTGTAGAGCTGGTCCTCCAGTTCATCACAACGCTTTTGAAAAGCGGCCTCTGATTCCACCAGTGCCATGTTTCAGCAACGGGTAGCGTTTGAGGTCCCTACAACAAAAGAAACAATGAACCAGCTGTCAAAGTGAAAGAAAAACTGGGTCAGATCCAAAAGAGGGTGTATTTAGAATGGAGTGTGGTTTATCAACTTCTGTATCTATATGACATGCTCACTTATGCAATTTGCAACAAGTTGAGAGTGCCTGGGTTAAGGTCTGGGCGTTCCTGACATGCGTGATGAAATGAGCCAAACAAACGTATCATGCACTTCATGTTGCACACCTGGAGCCGACATGTATGACAAGTGGAATGAAATGTTTGACAGGTGGTTTTCAATGTGTGCGTTCTCACCGTGTCTCATGTTGACACTAACTGGTGAATGATTTGCACAAGGAGATGCTGCCTGTCAATTTTTTTCCACAAGAAGGCTCATAGCTCTGCGTTGCCAAGTGTTTGGCTGCAAAGGTCCAGCGCTCATGTTGTCTGGCTCATTCATCCGACCCTAGACACGAGCGGGTGCCCAGCTGTGCGCCAACATCGGCCACAGCAAGGGGTGTCCCAACGGAGTTTGCTGGCCTGGGAAATCTCATGCTTTTCCCCAGCCATCCTTCCACACTGGAACACCCTATGGTGCTCCAACTCCATGAGGTGAAGCATGCGGCTCTTGGTGTGCTGGTACATCTTGAAGCCCACCGGCGCCTTTGGCACGGTTACGGGTCGACTGCACCTTGCAGATGCCACTGCACTTTCATCTGAGCTTGAACAGGTGTCAGCTTCGTCCTCACTGTCAGACTCAGCAATTTGTTCCACCTGTGCCATCTCATGCTTAACGTCCTCATCATCACTGACCAGAATAACTGTACTGTCAATCTCCTCTGTGGCTGGGTCCAAGTTCATTGAAAAGTATCCAGACCTTGTGGTGTCCGGCATAAAAATGCCACTGCGTATGTCAGCCAGCATGCGTGCCATAACCCGCAAGGGCTCAGCCAGGGCGTCTCTTGAATATCTGATGACCGACTGCAAGTGGGAAACATGGGCCCCCAAAATCTCACGCACTGATATCTCTGCTCCATACTTCGCTAAGTATGAAAGGATGGTGGCTTTGGCACTATGGGATGAAATTCTGCGTTCACCCATTGCTATGCCACCTCTCCTCAAAAGCAAACGGATCCACTCCGCAACTTCCTTAGTGGTAAGGGGCCTTTTGGTGGCCTCCCCTGCAGCGTTCGGTGCTGGCATGATGGGAAAATCCTCATGCAAAGGTGCCTGCAACATGTTTCTAACTACCAGCCAGTTCTGCGCCCAGTTCTCTGCCGACACACCGATGGCTGGGGCCACTGCTGTAAGCAAACCACCCCTCCAAGCATTTGCATACTTTGTCTTGTACTCTGAAATGGATAACTCCACAAACTCAGGACAATGAGGGTGTGGATCTGCTGTCATTTCATTCGAGTGCTGAAAATCTGACCACCTCGACCTTGTATAAACACATCCCAGGAAAGCGCCAGCCATGTTACGATCCCAAACATCTGCATCAGGTGAAGCAAGGATGTCATGAAGTACCCGCAGCTCTGCAACTGTCAGCGGTGCTGCCTGACGGTTTGGCCCAGCTGTTGTCTGCTTTGCCGCACCTAAGCAGCGCTTGGACAGCAGGTCTGTCAAACCATTGAGGCCTAACACATGCTCCATGAACCTGATGGACTCAATCACAGCTGCAAGTCTCGACTGAGGTGCGCCTTCAGACCTTTGCTCCTTGAGAAAAGCATACAAGTCTGACTCAACCCCAGGCGCTGTCATCCCGTGATTGCGCAGAAATGTCATGTACCGTGTAATGGAGTTCACTCGTTTCAACAAGGTCAAAGGTGATCTGCCACTCAAAACATCTCTCATCATGGACATTTGCTCACCCAAGGTGGGTAATTCAGCCAGTTGAGCCACCAAGATAAATGACGTTGGAAACATGATCACCACGTCATACCAGCGTTTCAAAGCCACGTCCAGCTTGGCTTCATGAAGCTCCTGCCATGACGCCACATCCGAGGCCATGACCACTTGTTGCCAGGCCTGAGGTTCAGCTGCAATGCGCCTGCTTTTCAAAGCCGGGTGTTGCACTGGCAAGACATCTGGCAGAGGAGCCACTGCAGGTCTACTCAAAACAGGCATTGTCAAGCTACTTGAACGCTCTGACACATCAAAAATATGTTTCCACACGCCCGTTTCCCAAGGCATCGTCCACTGTGGCGCCGGCTCCAAAGATTGCCATGCTCTGTCCAATGCATTTTGAAAATCACCGGAAGTGAAAACATGCAAACCGTCCAACACTGAACCAGCAAAGTTTACTGCCGTAACATCCCAGTCGTCCAATTGGTCCCCCACTGTTTCAGATGGATCAACCCTGGCGTCATCAAAAAAGGGTTCAGACTGTTCACCACCATATGGGTATCCAACATCAAAACCTGACCCCGCAAAATCTCCCATAGGAAAAAGGTCAGGATTCGTATCTGTGGCCTCAGTCATTTTCTGCCCGTTGAGAAGACACGCTGGGAGTGTCCACCTGTGTCCAGGAACCTGTAATGATACGAATGGCAGGCGCAGTGTTACCCAAATGAAAAATATCTGGATTCCTAGCACCAGGCGTGTACAAATACGACAGGATGCTGTGTTGCAACAAAACTGCAGAACCACCACCTGCAAGAATGTAACTGCAAGATGTAGAATCAGATTGCAATGGTCGATGTGGCACCAGCGGCCTAAACACAGGAAGCCGAGGTTGTGACCTGTGTTGCATAAAAGACGATCTCCTAAAGAGTCCAAATCCAGGCGAAGAAAATCACAAATGCAGTGCCAAAACCTGAAATCACTGACAAAATGCACAGCCGATACGGAAATGGAACAGGTACCACTGGTTGAAAAACCACAGGAGACCGAAGCAACGCTTGGCCACGCGCCACTGCTTTGCCCATTGCCAATGCTGCCCTCTTAAAAAGGGTGGAATTCCCACCCACCCTCCCTTGAAACGGAAAACATCAAACGAATGAAAAATCACACATGTGAACATGAAGTATCATCGATGTTTCCAGTTAAACAGGGAGACAACCAACAAACTGTTTACTGTTTGTGTTTGTTTGTTGTTTGGTGGTTTCAGAGATTTTTTTTTTTGGTCTTGTTAATTTGTCCCACTGGGACAAATTTTTGTTGTCGTGAAAATAAGGCATTCATCTTTGATTCTCAAAGAGGTGTTGCTTCTTTGTTTCGGCGAATCCTGTCATTGCACTGCTCCCCTGCAATGCTGAAAATTGAAAATGCTGTCTGGATCTCAAAGCACGGAAACTCAGCTGCCAATGTGGCTTCTGTCAACGCAACCCATGATGACATGTGGGACAAAGTCTTCTGGATCAAGTCATCCGAAAGGCTTGGCCCGCCTAGTTGCTTGCAGTTCTGGCCACGGCCGGTGCTTGGCAAAACAAAGCAGTACTCATGCCGAAGAACTTGGACCATGTGCTGAGTGAAGCAATCGGTACGGAGACACAAAGGCGAAGGTCCACTGAACAATTGCCTAAGCCGGTCTCTGAAAGCTAAGACATTTGATGGAAGCTCAGCCAAAGGAAAGCCTTCATAATCCACAAGTCTAGTCAAGCGAAGGTTTTCCTCACCCGCATCCGCTAGCATGGCTGCTTGAATGCAATGTTCTGTTTGCAGCTCTTCCAAAAAAGCCAAGGCTGCTTTCCCTTCTGCTTGGCCCTTGCGTTCCCAAGAAATCTGGGCCAAAGTAGCCAAGAACGCAGGAAAGAACAACACAATTCTCGATAACGGTTTCTGCAGACTCTCAAATCGGTGCGGAGCGAAACCTAAATTTTTGACAAAACCGTGAGCTTTGACTACACTCAGCTTGGGGTCCATCTTGTGGATCTGGGAGGCAAAAATGTGCTTAAACTTGTCACTGTTTTGAATAAGGCGAGTCGGACTGCCTTCCCCAAGCACGAACATGTTGATAATCTTGTCTAAACAAGCATCTGCCTTCCAGCCTCTAGAAATGTTTCTTCTGGTGGCATGTGGTTTGTCACGGACTACCACCTTCAATCCTGGCAGGCGTGGGAGGTACTGCGTCCTAGTCGACTGGCCACAAAGCATATGGCCAGCACGGATTTCATCCGACGCAGCGTCACTAACAAATGTCTCAACTGAAGGCAACAACATCTTCTCCAAATCCCCATCCAAAGCAGGTTTTGGCGTTTTTGCCTCATTCTCAACATAAGGAGCCCCGAGTCCACGAACGCAAAAAGACTTCAGAATGAAGAAGGTTCCTTGCATGATGCCAATGGAGTCAAGGCTAAAATCCTTTGCCAAATCCACGGTGCCTAAATGACCAGAGCGTCTTTCCAGTCTTGATGAAGCAGCAGTGAACCGGACTGTCAACTTCCCTTTCCGACAATCTTGGTACAAAGTGGTTGAAATCAAAACATCGTCATCATCAACACCTTTGCCACTACAAAACATGGATCGTTTGATTTCTCGATGGGCTTCTGCAAGGCACCAAACCATTTTTCGGCATTTTTTATGACCTGCAATTGACGGCACAACATCTCTACCAATTGGATTTCGTTTGGCATGTTTCAACAACTGTGAGAACTCCTTGGTCGATGGGGCAGCGCTGCTGTCATCCTCAGCGCAACCGTCACGAGTGGCCAACTGATGCGCATCAGAATTCTGATGCTTCAGCAAAGCACGGCGCTGAACTGCCGAATAGTTGGACACATTGCACTGGCTCCACAATCCACCGTGACAAGCTTTCCTATGGTCTCCCTTTGAAGCCTCTCTGCAAGGCCGGCATCCGACTTTGATGGGTGGTTCATTTTTGCCCATCTCTAGCCAGGGAAACTCAGAAGCCAGATCATGAAAATGTTTCAAAATGAAACACTGGCCGCATCTGGTAACAGCATCACATGATCCCTTGCAGTGTGACTCGTCAACGACATCAGCTGGCAAGACTGACTTGCCATCATGTGCTGGCTGGACAGTTGCCATTGAAACCGACGCCTACAAAAACCTAACCCCAAACGGCTGCGGATGTGATAGGCGATCGGTTTGATCAAAAGGCACCATCTTCCTGCTTCAAAAAAACGAACAGTTGACAAACAAATCATCAGTAAGATATCCACTGATGATCCTTGAAATTCCAAACCAGCAGCTCTCTTACACAAACGTCTGGGAAAAGGCGACGTCCCATTCATCCGAAAAAATCTCAAAACCGGAAAGTCGCCTAATGTACCTTTAGGCGACGCCCCAAAATCACAAGAAAACACCATCAACGACTCAGTGCCATCGTTGGAAGCGACTTCCCAGCAAACAGCAAAACTTGATTGAAGCACTGCATGTAAAAAATTGGCGTTCAAACCTGTTATCGAATGTTTTTATGCTCGCCCTGCCCCCCCCTACCAAACTGTTATTGCAGCGAAGCACCACTGCGCAAACAAAACACTGCACAAAATGTTGATGTGCGTCAACAAAATAAATGGAATAATTTAGGCCTCCCAAAAAAAGAAACATACATTGTAAAAAACATATATCGATATTTATGTGTATATATATATAATTATATATATATATATACAATTACATACACACATAATAACACACGATATCATCACATTTTTTCCAGAACGCGAAGCAACAGTCATAGTAGCTGCTCAAGTCTGTGAAGAAGTCAGAAAAAAGAAAGAAGAAAGATTAAAGAAGAGAAGAAAGAAGGGCGGAGAGAGTCAGAAGACAGAAGAGGTACGCGAAAAGGTAGGAATGTCGCGAAATGCTGTGTTTTTCCAATGATTTTGTTGGTGACCCACTTCTGCTTAGTTGGCCCTATGAAGGCCCTCATAAGAAAACCCAAGACTCGAGTGCCTCCTTCTGCCTGTTCTTCCAAGCCTGACGCTTGGCCTTACGACGACCAGCCTCGCGTCGTCTCTTCAGCAAACCAGTGGCCAGGCCTCTTTCTTCACCTGAATCACAAAACGACCAGGCTTCCTGGGCATCTTCTTCACAGCAGGTTCACGTCCAGGGGCTTGAGACCTTCCTGACGGTCCAGCTTTCTCCACAGGTCTGCCTCGAGCAGGCATGGCTTTCTTCTTGGGTCTCGGCGGCTGAGCTTTCTTTGGAGTGACCTCCACGACGTCCTCAGCTTCGACAACTGCAGCCTCTGCTGCACCAGGTACCGCCTCAGTAGCGGCAGGGGGAGCTGCAGCCTCTGCTGCCTTCGGCACTGCCACAACATCTTCAGCAGCTGACAACACTGCCTCTGCAGATGTCACCACAACAGTCGCAGCTTTGGCTTCACCACCAACGATGGTAACCGCATCATCAGACTCTGGTGCCGCACCGACACCTTCAGCTGTTGGATGCCCAAGGAGCGCATGGCTGTCCGGCGCTCTGGGCTCTTCTCGTTCTGCAGGGATACGTCCAGCCATAGCGGAACCGATTCCCTCGCCTTGAAACCTTTCGCAAACAGCTACAAGTGCATTGATCATTTGAGTGCATGAACGTGGAAATGACGGCAATTCACAAGTTGTTGAATTTGCAGGTTCTTCACAAATCAACTCTCCACAAAACATGCAGTTTCTGGTTGAAAACGCACACAAAATACCTGAAAAACTGTTGTCGCAGATTTCAAAATCGAGCAAACAGTCCAAAAGAATACCTTCAAACGACGAAAAACCAAGTATCTCCATGTACTGCAACGCTTTGATCGTCGGCAAACATTTGGTAAAATGGTCAGCGACGTTTCCAGTTCCTCGGACATGCCCAATTTGCAAAATCTCTTTTGCCAAAAGTTCCCTCAACCAGTTCACTTTGATGTCGATATGTCTTGACCTACGCTGGAGGTCGGAACCTTCCAAAAGCATCTTCCCACTCAGGGAGTCGGTCCACAAGAGGATCGGACAGACAAAATCCAAACTGTCGTCCTCGGATGAAGACAGTGGATATACCTGAATGCGACGCAGGACAAAACTCAGACTTCTCAGCAAACCAATGGCTTCTTGGACAGCTGCCTGAACGGCAACGAGCTCTGCCTCGCATGAACTCAAAGTCACAGATGCCTGATGTCGAGAGAAACACTTCAAGACAACACGTCGGAAAACAATAACACATCCAGTGATGCTTCTCCTCTGAGTAGCTTGCTAAGGGGCAAATCCAGCATCACTATAAACTTCCAGACCGATGTCCTTCTCAGAAAGGTCCTCAAGTCCAGGTGAGGGAAATTTCTGGGACATCTTCAGGTGCAACAACATAAATCGAAGCACAGCTCGCAGAGCTTTCTCATGGCCTGGCTTTGGACAAGATTGTCCAGTCGACAGCATTGCAATCAGGATCAAGATATCCTGTCGGGTCTGTGCCAGCCATGACAGACGTCCAAGAACTCTCCTGAACTTGGAGTGCGCCTCAGCGCTGATAGGCTCTTCTTGCGGTGTCTGCTCCAAAAATGGACGAAGATCAGGAAATGCAGTGGAACCTTTGGAGATTCCATACTCCTCGAACGCACTGTTCAGGTAATCCTGGTCAACAAACAACTGCAAACCTGAGCTTCCCTTCTCTCTGAGGATGGTGCGGCCTAGAAACTTCAATGAACCACCAGACATGGTCACTCGGCCAGTCTCTCGGATCTTGACCTGCTTCTCAAGAGCTTCAAACAGAACACGATACGCAGCCTCGCTGGGAGTGGCAACCAACAGGTCATCCACATAACAGATGACAAGGATGGGGGCACCTCGTACCATCCCACCGTACAAGCATGGCTCCACAAGTCCAGATCGGATGCCAACGCTTTTGACAATCCCATCAAAGAACAGAACCCAAGTCAAACTTGCGATACGAAGTCCATTCAAACCCTTGTAAGCATCAAGAAAACCGGTTCATTGTCAAGTGTGCTGATTGATGATGGAAGCCGGACACAAACCTTCACAGTGAGCGGTGAATTCATGAACGCCTGACTGACGTCAATTGCATAAAGGTTGAAACCTTTTCCACCAGTCCACATACCCGTTGCCGCTCCCAACAGAAGTATAGCGACTCAATCGAGGGTGTGGGGGAAGAAATACCTTCCTGTCTGGCAGTCTTCTGACCTTTAGCAAAATCTTTCACGACTATCCGAGCACGAACTCCTTCGTCGGCTTCAGGCTTACTGTTCGTAACCCACCTGCAGGAGATAACTTTGATGCTGTGCTTCTTGCAAAACTGCAAGGCTTCCTTCTCCTTCATGATACGACCTGCATTCACATGAGTCAATCCCTTGAGCTCTTTGACCATCGCAAGGAAAGTTCCTTGGGGGTCCAGTTCTTCAAGAGTGGTATCCGAAACAGCTCCTGTTGGCTTCCACAATCGAACCTTGGATCCACATAGCTCAACAACTTCAGAGTCATGAGCTCCACCTGAAAAACTGATAGACTCCACAGAGAACCGCTCCTCGGAGAGCAGATCGGGAGAAGTCAAACATCCAATCCTGACTCTCTCAGAGCAAAGACACACATCGATCATCGGGATCGTCTGTGGCTGTTCAACTTCCATCTCAACATCTTCGGATTGAAATTCTGGAGCGTCTCGCTCCGAAAAGGATGCAGCCTCAGCTGGTGCAGAACTCGCCTCAAGTGGTAAGTCCATGTCCACATCGGCAAGATCAGCATGTTCGGGACCCAGAGATGGTGAGTAGGGGACGTCTCCACCTTCACCTGCTTGTTCCAAAGCTTGCTCCACATCCTCAAGCGACGGCTTGATAGGAGTAGACAAGAACTCACCTTGCCTCTTGCGGCACTCAGCCGAATGGCGGGTGCCAGGAGCATTCATACCTGATTCACAACTCGGACAGTGCCTTGTAGGCAACATTCCAGATGGCAAACTTGGAATCTTTGGTAGTGGCTGTGATGGTACTGGTACCGCCACTTCTTGGTCATTGGGCTCGGCAAGTGGGAGTTGTTTCTCAGGCACAACGGCTTCTTTGGATCTCTGGTTCCGAAGCCATGTCCAATAGCGCTCACAGCACTTCTTGGAGTGTCGACCTTGACGAGTAGCACAAGAACTACAACCTTCGGTCCGTCCATGGGCATCAATCCAATGCCGTGGAGGTTGCACCTTGTCAGGCAGACGTGCAAAGTCCTCTGGAACGATCTCAATCGGTTCCTGGTCCAAGATGGCGGGTGCAGGTCCAGCAGAGTCCACTGCACGCAAGAACCTTCCAACCAATTCCAGAGGATACACAATTGGAAAAACGAGCTTCAGGCTCTTCGCTTGGTAAAAATTTAGTTCACCTTCAATTGACGCAACTACAAAGTGTGCAAACGAGTTCCTCACAGGATACAGGTATCCAGCAGTCACGAACCTTCCGATGCTGTTCAGACTGTCAGGTGTCTCCGCAAGAACCCTAGAACAGAACATCGCTGTGACAGCATTCTTCTGATCAACCTGGTTTCTCAGGACCTCTCGTCCACTCAATCCTGTGCCATCCAACTTCGAATGCAAGTTGTGCATCGCAATCACGTACCTTGAACTGGCTTCCCAGCCAACCAAACTGTTGACCACGTCAACACCTGCTTTGCCCAATTCGAGTCTCAGTACCGCAAGACCTTCTTTCAGCTCACGGACTCCACGCTCCACTGAACCAACAGTATCATGGTTCTGGGGACCTGCTTTGCTGACGGTAAATTCTCTTGGAATACCAGCTCTTCTCAACGTCGTCCCGAATTCATCGGACGCATCTGACCTGAAATCAATCGGCTTTGGATCTCCAGACAACAGTCCAAACTCTGCCAAGATCTGGCGGACATGTTGGCCGGTGGTGTCAAGATTCTCGCTCACAGCGCAGACACCCAACAAACCACTGAAACAGTGACGAAACAACAAAAACTTGTACTGCGATCCAACTGTTCCCAAGAACATGAAGTCACCCTGTACCTCAAGCAAGCGCTCTTTCAAATCTCGCCTGGGTGCTCTGGAAACACCACGGCCCTGTTGACATTCCAAACAATGAGGGTCATACGGATAATGGCCTCTCAAGATGTGTTGACGCAGTTTTTTTTTGGGTTGACAACTCAACCGCACCTACCATACCAACAGTCAAGCCTTGCCCGGTCCTCACTGACTCCATTGGCACATCAACTTCCATCGGCATGTAGGTATCCTTCAAAGCAGGAACCTGAGATGTTGTCTTCTTGGCTCTCAGCCAGGGACATCCTCCCCACAACACCACATCAGTAATCACGGTATTCGACTCTTCATGCCAAAGATAGGTTTCACCTGGCGACTGAACAACTGTCCATCCCCGCTTCACAAGCTGGGTTGTGCTCACAATGTTGTGGCTGGTGGAGCCTACGCAGCACTTCAAACGAAAGTTCTGAGACTTCTTGGAACCAGATCCCGTCTCAAACGCAACTGTCACCTGAACTTCACCTCTCATGGTGACTGCAGACCCATTGGCCGCATAGTAGGTGTCCATCACCTGCTCTTCTGCGCTGCACTTGTAGTAGGCCTTGAACTGCTCAGACAACACTGAGACAGCTGCTTCACTGTCAATCAACCACCATCGCCACTCATCACCCGAATGTTCAACTGAAGAAATCAATGGCATCAGCACCTCACCTTGTGCTGGAGCAGCTTCCTGCCCATTCTCCTCTGCCAACTCGTGCATCTTTCCCTTACCTTTGCTCTTTCCAGCTTTCGGCTGGGGCTTCTTCTGCTGCTTTCCCTTGTCACCTTTGGGCTTGTCAGGACATTGTGCCCCAATGTGACCAAATCTCGAGCAATGAAAACATTTCACCTTGCTCAGATCGGCCTTGCATTGCTTGGCCATGTGGCCTCGCCTGCCACACAGATGACACTTCATCGTGCTCTTGGGACTTCCCTTTCCTTTGGCAACAGTAGCACTGATCCAAACCTGTGCATCTTCGTCCCATTCCCATTGATCATCAGGATCTTCTTCCTGGGCATACTCAGAGTTGTCATAACCTTCCTGATCGTATCCCCACCACTCTTCAGCGGTCTCAGCCCTTTCAAGTGCATGCACACCTCGTGCACCTGATGAAGATGGGCCACTCAACTCAGCAAACATGCGTTGCTGCGTCTCAAAACGCAACGCAGCAGTGCGAAGGTCGGTATAAGCATCACCTGCTGCATGCAACGTGGTGTACGAACGAACATCACGTGGCAGCGAACGTAAAAGCATGATGGTCAGATCACTTGTTTGCACCTCAAGTCCAACTCTGGACACAGTTGCAGGCAAAGTTTCAATCATCTTGCGAAACCTTGACAGTCCGACGTCGATCTGGCGGATGATGTCACTCACCTGAGTGACACCAACAGACGCCTTGAACGTCTTTGCCAAAAACTCAGTGCGAAAGAAAGACGCTTCTGCCCTTGAACGCGAAGAAAACTCTCTTGCCAACAAACGCAAACCTTCAAAACCACTCGTACCTCTGGTTGCCAAGAACGCTCCATCAACACAACTCCCTCAACATAAGCTTGCAGCATGGTGGGAAATCCTTGAACGTCTGAATGAGGATTGCAAGAAGACGCGCACTTCGAGTCTGTTGAGCGGGCTTCAGCACAGACATATGAATCTCTTGTTCCCAACCAATGCACTGGGCAATCTCCCAGGCAAAGATGTCACTTCCTCACTTCCTAAGGAAACCCAAGCACGTAAAGCCTGAACCCAGTCCGAAAATCCAAGGACTTCATCTGCACGGTTTCTCCAGTTCCTGAAATCCACAGTGGGCATAGGAGGTGACCATTTTTCAGATTTACTGAAGATGTCACGACCATCTCTCTCGTCATCTTGATTCGGATTTCTCTCCCCCCTCTGGGGTGTCACTTGTGCTATACCTGGCCGCGACCCCACAGGTCGGAACGCAGGTCCTGGACTCGTGGGTGGGCAACTCACACACAAGACGCACACAGGCGTGCCAGATCCTCACAGGATCTCTTGTGGAGGGAGCACACAAGCTCCGCTACCACGTAAAACTTTGACACACAAAGTTAGATCGCGAAAACCGCTTTCAAACCTCTTGTGCTCAAAGTAAACCCAAACCAAAACACAAAACACAAACAAACGGCGATCGTTTCGCGTTTCTGCAGTATCGACTCTCCCAGACCGTCTCACGGCGACACACTCACAGACTTTTCGCTCTCGCAGGCTTGAGCCAACGAAACACAGTTCAGAACACAGAAACTAAGTGAGTTTCTGTGGGTAAAGCAAACTGGATTCCGGTCCAGTCAAGGAGATTCCAAAATCTCTACAAACTTAATTGTGCAAAAACGATTCTACCAATCTAGAAACGTGCAAAACAGGTTTCTCGGTTCCTAAAAACCTAAGATTGGTTTCGTGCAGTTTGGTTCTCGTGTGGAATACCCTACAACGTGCAGAAAAACTAAAAACGGCTAACTACAAACGAAAAATGGCAACTCCGTCACAACTCTTTGTGACGGAATGAGATGAGATCGATTAACTTTTTTCCGTCCAACGCCTTCATGGCTTTCGCCAGGTCGTTACAAACGTTCAACCGCAGCAGACGAGCTGAATTGTAATTGCATGCAAGGCCGTCAAAAGATTCGACAGCCTCAAAAGAGCTGGTAGTGGACCATTACAAAGTCCAGTGGGCAATGAGATGAGATCGATTAACTACATCACAATCACGCTAACTACAAAACAAAGTCCAAACTACGCAAGTCCACAAACTACAACTACCAAGCAACTAACAACTACCCAAGTTCAAGCACAAGATCGCTGCGCTAGCTGTACATAGGATGATTTTTAACGTAGCTAGATACTTTCTCCAACTGCATATACTTGCCCGAGAGAGCATAGGCTCTTGTGGGCGTACTTTCCATTCTCCCAAGTGTATGTTTTGGACTAAGTTTTCTCTGTACTTGGTGTGTCTGTCCGTAGACGTGACAGGTGCACTCGTACTCCTCTAATTCGTTTTGCTATTTCTTTCTTTCTTGTTTTGCTGCACGTCCCTCTTCCCTGTCTTCGGTTCGCTTCTTACCTTACTTTGGTCAAGCGCACTTTGCTCTTTGCTCTGTCTGTGCTGCCCTCTTTCTCTTTGGCTGTCTCGTGTTTCCTTGCATGTATTGTCCTGTGGGACTCGTGGGATTGTGCTGTCTTTGTGCTCCTGCTGTTTCGCCTCGTCGTCTTTCTGGTTTTTTGAGCTCCTCGCTGTGCTTGTGCGGACCCTGTCGTTTCCTTCGTCGTCTGCCCTCCTTTGTTGTTCCTGTCTCTGTCCTGTCTGCCTTCCCTCCCCCGCAAGTGGTTGTTTGTGCTCTGGTCCAGCTTGCACCCTGGTGTGCTAGTACATCCCTGGGTATCTGGTTGCAGCTGTGACGGCTCAGTTGCCCTGCTTTTATGCTGGGAGTGTGGAAAAGCTTTGCTATCCTTCCGTCATTCGTTTCATGGCAACAAAGGCTACTGGCCCTGTGTCGGGTTTTCACCTCTACACCATGTCACTGGTGGCGTCGGGAAGCTTAGTTCGGCCATACTGAGATATTCATCGTGATGATGATCCAGGTCCATATTAGACTCCGCTAAGCTGCACTATTGCTATTCTAATGTGATTGGTGCAGTCTTCTCCGCCCCTGTCCTCCTCTGCCTCCCCGGCTCCCCCTCCTGTCTGGTTGCCGCTTGGTCTTGTTATCCGGTTGTGCTCTTGCTGGGTTTTCCTTTTGCCTGTCTGTGTCTCTGATGGACCTTGCGTGCTTCCTCTACTTATTTACTCTTCCCTGCTCTCACTCAGGCACGAATGAATGGAGATTTGTTTGAATGTACGAACTTTGGTGATCTGGTTGATTTTTGTTGTGTTTTTGTTTGTACTGACTGGAGAGACACTGACACAGCACTCTTGTGACCCACTAAGGTGACTCAGGACAGCCGTATCGCCTGGTGCCCGTAAAGGCCGTCTATTTGTTCTGCTTTCTTGCTGGCTTGACTTCTTCTTTTTAAGGGGCTGCTTTGTTTACTCGATTCGTTTGTTTTCTTTGGGTTCCCTTGGTATGTTCTCTGTCTGGGTACTCTATATCGGTATCTGAATCCAACCGAGGGGACGGTAGTTAGCCGGCCGATGCCATGGACCAGACTGTGCTGCAGCGAGCTTCACCGGTGCTCCCGTGTTCCTCCCTGTAGGACAGCCTGGGGCGCCCGCGAGCAGGCACAAGACTGCCAACATGGTTCGTCAATTGACAGAAAGATGTGGTAATTCTGCAGCCTGTCTACTCTCTGGGTGAGTGGCAATACAGCCGTACTGTCGATAGTTTCGCTACGATCCTCGTCGGTACGTACTGCAACGCACTGCGGGTCCTTCAGGGACGATGACATCCCGAAACGTCCTGAACAGTTCTGTAGTTTGTATTCCTTGCGAACCTGCTTTTCGAACGCTACACTGCCTACGACAGCACATGCATGGTGGCACTAGCAAAGACAGCTTTACAGATACAAGCGTTTTCTGCATGTTGCTCAGCTTTGCGAATAAAGCCAAGAAAGTCGCTGACTGAGACCAATCCAATGGATGGCTGCATTTTCCCCTATGAAACTAGGGGCGTGCCCCCCTTTTTTTGGTTTGTTGGCGTGATGGCATGTTTGGAAGCCTTTCCCTGGCCTACAATGCTTCCCCTTTGTCATCACTGTCTCCCCCTTTAACGGGGGATCTGATTTCACCACACCATGGCTTCGTGATCGCGGCTGACAGTCAAGAGGATGACTATTATGTCCATGAAGGCCCACGACGAGTTGATCTGAGAGGACTCTGAGAGAGGTTTCATCGTAGCCCTGCTTTCGTGTACAGCTTGGCTCATGCTAGGGTTAACTCCCAAGCTATGGTCTTCATGTCTGCCTGGACAGCTGTGATCCCTAATTCATTTTGCATGTTTTTGATAGTGATGCAGTGGACAAGCCACTGCGTCCAATGGCAAATCGATTCGGTGGGTGTTTTTGTTTGGGCTCTGGCCCCGTTTTTTGGGTTTGTTTTGTTTTCTGCTGTTTGCTTCGCTGTTTCCGCTGGCGAAACGCAAGCCTGGCTGGGGGATTTGCGGGTCGTCGTTTTTTGTTTGGTTGTGGTTTTCGGTTTTGTTGCTTCAATCGATTTGCCGACTCCAAGGACCCTTTGTCCTTGTACAGTGTATTTTCTGCTTACTCTCATGTAAGGACCGAGCCATTAGCGCGACATCGGCCACACTCGAGGAAAAAAAAATTCGACTTGAGTCTGGTACAGCTTATTGCTTGAACTGAAGATACCTACATTGGTTTGACAGTGAGATTACTTCTTGTGTCGTGGACATTGAACATTGTGGAGTTCATTCTCTCCAAGTGATGAGAACACAGCTGGAAACTCTTAGAGAAGAGTTTAAGCTAGCTGGAAATATCTGATGGAGAGAACCTACTATACTTTGAGTTTGGACTATGGGATGCATTGCGTCATCGTGACCTATGGATCATACACTTGATCTTATGGTGTGCATTTTATCGTTCCTGAGATGACTTTGGTTATCTCTATGAGGACGACATTGTTTGGAGAAGACTTTGGTCTACATTGTGGATTGGCTATTACAGTGGTCGAAAGACTTCAGCGATACAACTGTATTTGGCTGATCTACATTGACAATGTCGAACAGAACATTCTATTCTACATTGAGGTTGGAAGCTGTGAGATGCTATCTCTATGTGGAAGACTGATTTGGAGAAAGAACTTTGTGTTCTGACTATGTTTTGTATCCAGAAGAAGGTTGTACAGATACCTTGTGTGAATCACTTCGTTCTTGAGAAGTTAGTCAGCTTGTGACTAATGAACTGGTTATTCACATTTGGATGAGAACCAGTTTGATTTGAGAACTTTTGGAAGTGTTTCGATGATTTTGAATTCATCTAGTGAAATTAAGTTTTGTAGACTTCTAGCAGCTGGAATAGTTTCAACAAACCTTTATTTGAAGAACTTGAGGTTTGTTAACTGGAAACCTGGAATCGAGTTTACCAGTTGAGACATCGGCTCGAAGGAATGGTGTCAGAAGTTCATTTAATGAACAAGAGCTGCTGTGTCACATAACTTGACATAAGACAGACCGACACAGGGAACACGAACACATCTCTGTTTCTTTTTCTTTTCCTTTGGTTTGTTTTGTTTTTGTTTGTTTGTTGTGTTTGTGTTTCCCCGTGACTGATCGTGTTGCGTCTGGAGCGAAAAGAAGGAGCTTGACGTCAGCATGTGGGAGTCGAGGGAGAAACATTCCTTTTGACACGGTATTGCTTTAGTTTAATTAAGTTTTAGGAATTTACGCTCTGCGCTTGTGTTTGGTGTGCGTGGTTGACGTACGCGTCCGCCTGCGTAGTTCTGTAGGAATTTCGAAGAAGCGTTTGATCTGACCGCAGATCTGTGCACGGCGCTTTTTCTACATGGTAGCGGAGCTCTACGGAGCTACCCACACCATTCTCCGCTGACCCTTGTTGCAGTGTACTAAGGACACCATCTAAGGTGAAGTTGAGATGGTTTGTACTGAGCTCCTAGGTTTTCGCGAGATCTGTGTTGAGCTTATACTAAGGATTTGCAGTCGACACTAGATTGGTACATTGCTGATGTAAAGTCAAGGGCATCGAAGAGCTTGAGTATTCTTGATTCAGATGATGTGTGTTTTGTTTCACTTTTTGGCATGTTGGCTGTAAGGTCATTGGTTGAAGGTGACTTGTCAATTGATTGCCGGAGATGACATGGTTTTGGAATGCTTAGAGTATCTCGACAGGCTGAGGTTGGGAGTAAGTCCTGGAGACACAAGTGAGGTGTTTGGACAGTGAAGACTCCGACAACTTGCCTGGAGATGAACATTGAGAATATCTCGATAGGCTGAGGTTGGGAGTAGGTTCTGGAGACACAAGTGGAGTGTTTGGACAATAGAGACTCCGACAACTGGCCTAGAAGTCTTTGAAAGTAAAAGTTGAGAAACCATTGGATTGTGAGTGGAACCGAGGCGTTTAAGCTCAAGAAAAGTATCGCCATACCATCTGTACTAAGAATGGACAACCGTCGTGAGAACCGGCCATTACGTGAAGCAATGGAGGAGCGTTACATTGGTTGGATTATCGGTTTAGAGAGGGTGACCAGCGTCTTGAGACTGGTACAGACTCTGATTGTTCTCATGGAATGGCTTTTGCCGTTGCTTGAAGATGTTCGTCTGAATGCGAACCAGCGAGACATCATGGCAATGTTCCGTGATCATCTCAGAGAGTTGGAAACCGAAATGCAGAGGCAGATTTGTGAGATGCGTGAGCATATCTTAGGCAGATATCACAGGTCATTGCAAGGTTGAAATACCTGTGGCCCATTGCTGTGTGATAGATTTGGCAGATGTAGGCGATAGGGTTCCTGGTAGTAGTGGTAAGCGTGGAAAATAAGTGACAACGACTGAGCTGCATGTGAGAGTAGGTTGCAGTTGCGTTGCATGTGTGATTTGTGGTTTTGTTGTGTAAGAGGTTTGGTGACTTTGGCAAGAAAGAGAGAGAGAGAGAGCCTGGAGAGTCACTAGGAAACTAGGAAGCTTGGTGATTTTGGCAGAAAGAGAGAGAGAGAGTGCCTGGAGAATCACTAGAAAGCATTGGAAAGAGTTGGAAAGAAAATGGGCTGGATGGCAGGGTGCTGCATAGGTCCATATTAGAAAAGTAAGAAAGAGTTACATCTCGACAGGTTGGTCAGGTTGTAGTTGATCCTGGACACACGGAGTGCACAGTGCGTGGTGCTACTGAGCCTGGCGTCATGCCTGGAGATTACAGTTGGAGAGAGAAATATTGGCATGAGAACCTGGAGGGTCGGTGACCTTGGTTTAGTTGCCACACATTTGAGAAATATTGGCATGAGAACCTGGAGGGTCGGTGACCTTGGTTTAGTTGCCACACATTTGAGAAACGTTGGCATGAGAGCCTGGAGGGTCGGTGACCTTGGTTTAGTTGCCACATATTTGAGAAACGTTGGCATGAGAACCTGGAGGGTCGAGTTTGCTTTGTCAGTGACCTTGGTTTAGTTGCCACATTTGTAATGTAATGCGTGAATAGTTGGACACCTGAGGTTCAGTAGTGTGCAGGAACAGTGGAGCTTGACGGATGTTTGCACTGACTGGTGACCTTGAGATTGAAGCCTGAAGCATTGTTGTTTGCCTGGCAGTATAGGTACTGGAGTGCTGAGAGAGAGAGAGAAATAGGAACCGTCATGGCACTGGAGGCACAGTGGAACTTGGTGTTGGGATTGTTGGTTGACAACGGAGTGAGAGTAAGGTGACATGTGGACACCGCCTGTTTGGGAAAGTTGATCTGGATTTCTCAGATGCATCAGGTAGCATCCTTGGTTTTGAACTGCAGTTGTGGAAGTGTTGGAGTTGTGCATGGATTACTGTAAGTCGATGGGAACGACCTGAACTGTGTAGGAAGTGGAAACTGTTTTGAACTGTATTCTGAAACGAAACAGGAAACTTTGTTGTGAGTTTGTTTTCATGTTTTTCTTTGACCGGAATTTGAACAGTTTTACAGTGTCGCAGGCAGGTCAGGTATGACTTTCGCTACTTGGATTGTTGCAGTTGTTTGTGAGACATGGAAAGGATGTAGTCGTGAGGACTGGGACAGATGCAGAGAATGTACATTGAACCCTGAGACAGGTAGGTACTCTGGAGTTGTTGTCAGACTGACTGGACTTTGTGTGAAGATAACTTGAATGCAAGCATTCCCCTTTTGGCTTAGAGCAGTCGTACCATACCTCTCTAGATGGATGGACGAGCACGGAGATATCTGCAAGCCAATTTGGCTGTGAGACGAGCTCTATGGTTGAGATCCGGGAGTAAGCTAAACAATCGGTTTTTAAAATTAATTTCTTTTATAAAAAAACTATGATTTTTTTTATGAAAAAATATAATTTTTTATGATGAAATTTATGATTTGTTTTTTTGCCTGAAAACAGTTTATGATTTTTTATGATTCTTTCTTTTTTTTATGATTTTTTCGTTTTTTAAAATACTTTTTTTAATGATTTTTTTATGTTTTTTTTATGATTTTTTTTTATGATTTTTTGAAAATGATTTTTTTAATGAAAATTTATGTTTTTTTTAATGATTTTTTTTTAAACGGTTTGTTTTATGTTTTTTTTATGATTTTTTAAAATGTTTTTTGTGTTTTATGAAACAATATGTTTTTTTTAATGATTTTTTTGATTTTTTTTTGATTTTTTTTATGTTTTTATTTTTTATTTTTTTGTATTTTATGAAAAAACTTTTTTTTTTTATGAGAAATATATATGATTGTATTTATGATTTTGAAAAAATGGTTTTTGTGTTTTATGAAATATGACAATTTCTATGTTTTTTTTATTTAATTTATTTTGTTTTTTCATGATTGTGATGATTTTTATGTCTTTTTCTTTTTTATGATGTTGTGTTTGATTTTTTATTTTTTTGTTTTTCTTTTCTAAACAACTGACTGGAGAACATTGAGCGAACAATAACTTTGCATGTTTTTTTATTTCAAACACATGGAGAACAGCAAACAAACAACAACGTTTTTTTTTTATTTCACACACATGGAGAACATTGAACAAACATTGACTTTGCATTTATTTATTTATTTAAATTTATTTTGGCGTTGGTTTTAGGATTGGTGGTTTTTTGACCACTGGTGAGCGAAAAACGAATTGAACAGCAAATTTTGCAGATATCTCAAACTGCACCAACTGCTGCATGATGGCAGGCAGTGAGGTGTCAGTGATGACTTACGAACAAAAAAACAAATTATGTGGTGTGTGTGTGTGTGGGGGGGGGGCAGGGCGATGCCAATGTTGGGGCTAGTTGGTCAACGAACAGTGTCACAATTTTTTCCGGGGCTAGTGGCCAGCAAGTAACTTGCATCCAGTTGCTAGCAACAAATAACTAGCAACTAGCAACTAACGACAACCAGTGACTAGCTGCGAGTAGCTTAGCTAGCAAGCAGCTAGCTAGCAACAAGCAACAACTGGCAGCTAGCAACTAACAGCTAGTTAGCAGCAGTAAACTTGATTTTTTTTTTGCTATGACAAAATTTGTTGAGCAACTATTTGCTGTAAGGAGGCAACTGACTAAACCTATGCTGTGTGATGAAAAACCTGGGAAGGAAACATGTTTAGGCCAAACAGGGAAAGTCAGTATTGAAACACTTCACTACCTTCACTACCTTTAGGGTTCCAAGATTTCAGGCCAGCAGCAAGGATCCAAAACCCTAAACCCTAAACCCTAAACTCTAAGGAGCTCCGGGGGCAGGGTGACACCCTGTAGATGGGCGCTTAAGGGGTCATAAAAATTCATAAAAAAATCATTAAAAAAATCATAAAAAAATCATTAAAAAAACATAAAAAAATCATAAAAAAATCATAAAACTAAATACATATGTTTTTTTTTATGATCAATTTTATGATTTGTGTGATTTTTATGATTTTTTAATGATTTTTTTTATGATTTTTATTTTTTTTAATGATTTTTTAATGATTTTTTAAAATGATTTTTTATGTTTTTTTTTTATAATTTTTTTATGGATTGGTTCAGGAAAGCAACGTCCCAGGCTCCAGGCTTGAGGCTCTAGAATCTCCGACCTGAGGCCTTAGGCTCCAGGCTCGAGGCTCCAGAATCTCCGACCTGAGGCCTTAGGCTCCAGGCTCGAGGCTCTAGAATCTCGGACCTGAGGCCTTAAGTTCCAGGCTTGAGGCTTTAGAATCTCGGACCTGACGCCTTAGAGAATCTCGGACACTGAACGGCGCTAGGCCTCCAGGGTCCTTCAGCAACGGCCTGCCCCTACAGAGTTCTCTCCGCCCTGAAATGCCTGTCGTCTCCAGGCTCGAGGCTCTAGAATCTCCGACCTGAGGCCTTAGGCTCCAGGCTCGAGGCCCTAGAATCTCGGACCTGAGGCCTTAAGTTCCAGGCTTGAGGCTCTAGAATCTCGGACCTGAGGCCTTAGAGAATCTCGGACCTGACGCCTTAGGCTCCAGGCTTGAGGCTCTAGAATCTCGGACCTGAGGCCTTAGGCTCAGGCTTGAGGCTCTAGAATCTCGGATCTGGGGCCTTAAGTTCCAGGCTTGAGGCCCTAGGCTTTAGGCCTCAGGCTTGAGACCTTTGTGACTTAGCGGGCAGCTGGCATTAAAGAAGTGAATACCGAGAAAAGAAACTAGCCTTAGGATAGGTCACAAATTTTGAACTGATGATGCACCTTGCCCAGCACAAAGCTGGACCCATGAACAAAACTCTGAACTGTTTTTTTAGGAACATGATGGCGTTTGGTTTCTATGGATTTGACACAAACAAAATTTCTTACCACAGGCCTTTGGGCCTAGAACCATTATTGGCCAAATCCTGGCGACGTTAAAGGTAAAAATAAACACATGAACAATTAAAAAAACATTAACAAAGACAAAAAACAACATTGAAAAAAATCATTCAAAAACATTACAAAACACAAATCATGAACAACGTACAAAATCAAAAAAAAAAAATCATACAATTCATAAAAATCATAAAGCAATCATAACAAATCATTAAAAAATCACAAAAATCCGTATAAAAACACCAAAAAAATCAAAACATATTAAAGCACATTAAAAAAATAATATAAAAATTAGAAAAAAATCATAAGAAAATCATAAGATTCTTCAAAATATAAAAACCCATAAAAAACATTTTTTAAAAAACCATAAAAAAATCATAAAAAATCATATTTTTCATAAAAAATCATAAATTTTCATAAAAATATCATAAAATTTCATTAAAAAAAATCATTTTCAAAGAATCATAAAAAAATCATTTAAAAAACATAAAAACAAGTGAAAAAACAAAAAAAATCATAAAAAAATCATAAACAAAATCATAAAACAATCATAAAAAAAAGTAAAAAAAACATAAAAATTTAAAAAAAAAACATAAAAAATCATATCCATTTTTCACCATTTTTTTAAAATCATATCCTAAAAATCATAAATATTCATAAAAAAATCATAAAAGAAAATAATCAATAAAACAATTTTTTAGCTAATGTTTTGGATCTCAACTCTATGGTCTTTATAGTGATGATTGCCAGTGTGGTTTGCCTACGTTGGTTATGGCACTTCCTTTGGTAGAAATGTAGTTTGAGGACAAGATGCTTGTGATGTTAGTCGACCCTGGAGGGTTTCCTTTGCGAACCTTGGGCCATGTTGATTGGACATCTTGTACTACCAGAAGGCTGGCATGGAGTTTCACGAGGTTTACAGCATTGGAGCTTTGCAGAGAATCCTGAGAGAGGGAAGTAGAGCGGTAGTGTAGTTTGTGCGTTTGCGTGTTGCTCAGAGTGAAAAGCAAGAGAGGGAATCTGGGATTTGAGATTTGCAATTTTCTTTTGAATTGAAGAGTTTTGACTTACAACAAAAGAGAAAGAAATGGGCTGGATGGCAGAGGCGCTGCATAGGTCCATAGGGAACTGGACGGCAGGGGCGATTACGACTTGCATAGGTTCCGAAAAGAAAAGAAAGGTTGTAGAAAGTCAAAACGTGGACCAGATTGCAAGACGTTGCAAGGTTCACACATGAGCTGGAGTGCAGACGTGCATAGGCTCAGAGAACAGATTAAGTCAGAAAGAGAGAAACAAGGGAACTGGACGGCAGGGGCGACTAGACGACTTGCATAGGTTCCAAAACGTGAAACTGACTGAAATGAATGTAAATGTGATGTCAGTTTGTGGCTCGACATACTGTCTAAGTGAGAGACGAAGTATGGAGCTGTCTATTATGCTGGACTTGACGTGACATTTTGTCTGGACTTCTCATGTTTGTATAGGTTTCATTCCACCGTTGCTGTTTTATTATAAGACAACTTTGGCTCAGTGTTTTTGCATTTCAGCTGCCCTTACGATCGCTTTGAGATCCTTTGGCATCAATGGCAATGGAATCCATTCGTCTTTGGTTGGCTCTGACTCCTAAGCAGTTTGAGGACTTGAACAATGGCAAGGAGATTCAGCCTGACGAATATTCCAAAAGGTTTGGACTACGAAAAGACCCGATTGCTGCCGTTGAGCGTGCGCAGTACTTCAATGATTGGACACCGGAAGGTCCCAAGGGTGAGTTCTGTGCCAAGGATTATGTCCTTGTTGAGGTCGAACTGACCGCCATTGGCTATCTCCAAAAGGCCGAAGCGGGGATCCTTCTGAAGTATAAACCCAACGAATATCGTTGGCAGGGCACGATGAAGGCTTTGGAGTTTGACCAGAATGGCAACTTATTATACAAGTTTGCCGCAGACGCTCACAGGATCGTCTGAGTAGGGAGAAAACCTGCTCCCAATGTATAGGTTTTTGCAATGGTTCCAGGCCGGGTGGTATTGCTAGGCTTGGAAGCCGACGATAGCTGCGAGGAGAAATGCAAAAACTGTGGTGAAAGAGCTGTCAAGCTGAGATTGGAGTGAAATGACAATTTTGGGATGTCTTGGAATTTCAGAGTTTTGAAAGATTTCGGACTGGACAGAACTTGGACTTGTGGAACTCAGTGTGAGTGGTTTTTTGTCAGCTGTCACGAGCTTTGCATGAGTTTTCATTTTTGCTGCATGACATGTCTATGGGTTTTATACGCGCGGAAACCACGGTGATCTGTTTTGCAGTTTTGTGAAGAGTTGTGCATGCATTGGCAGTTGGATTTGGATTGAGTTTGCAGTTTGCCACAAGTTTGTACTATTTTGTTTTGTCTGAGACATTGAAGTTTGGTCGATCACATATTACCTGTCAAGATGTGCGGCACGCATCTTGGGGTAGTAGTGAGTGTGATCTTTGTCGGAAGTGTGAATCATCTGTTAAGGTGTGCGTCACGCACCTTAGGATGAACAAGAGGGAGTTTGTGCTTGGCATGGCATGAAATGGCTGAGTTGTAACCTGCATGGCCAGTAGATGGATAGTCAAGTTGGATTGCAGATTATGCCCAAGCTGTATTTGGGCCCCGGCTTATCCCAGCGAGTGCATCAGGCCTTGTCTAGGAGACTCGAACGATTCATGGCAGCGAACGTGCCAGCTCCAGCAGCCCCGGCAGTTCCAGCGGCAGAGGGAGAATTTCCCGTGTCTGAGAATCCAGCGCTGATGGCACAGACAGGAACTGCTGAGACGGAATCAGAGAAAGAGGGAGAGCAGAACACTGCTCATGTGCATGGAGAAGACAAGGAAGACAAAGAGGAAGGAGATGCTGGAAGAGATGATGGTAGATCGAGATCTCCAAGGTTGAGAATGCATGAGCCATTTGATCCCAGTGATGCTGCAGACCTGTTGAACTCTACTACGGGCTTGGCTGTGGGAATCACTTCGATGGTCGCTGCACTGAAGGGTTCGACGGACAAGCTCGAAACCCTTATCAAGAGTACGCATACTCTTCAGCAGGACCTTTGCCGAAGCCTAGAGGCCGTGGGAGCGGCAGTCAACAACATGGCAAGGGCATCAGAATCATTGGCTGCTGGTGTGAACCACAACACCAGCCGCGTGGGTGCGGTCGTTGGTGAATATAACAAATTGAAAAAGCACCTGGAGTGGGCACTGGATGTCTCTATGGCAGACGTGCTCAAAAGAAACAACAAAGGCCGCACTGAACGCGACCAAGCTCTGCAGGATTTGATGACCCAGCTTTTCGAATCGATGGACAAGCTACAAGAAAATATGAAATTGGTTGCTGAGAGGATTGAAAAGGAGACACCGCCAGAGGCAGCTCCAGCATACGATCCTCCGCAGCCACCTACGGGACATCATGGCATGAAGCAGAGTAGCCCGCCATTGGCACCGATGACACCGGCGACTGGTGTGAGCCTAGGACCTAGCCACCTACCACCTCCACCGGCAGTGCCACCGAGACCTGTGGTGCCATCACCGCCAACACTACCAGTGGCGAAGTTCGTGGGCTACAGCCCGGCAAAGATGGGAGAATTACCAATGAGCTATCCCCTGGCTCTTGAAGTGAAGGATATTAAGTCCCCACCTTGCACGATTATTTTACAGATTCCGTTTGTTTGCGTGACTCAGCGCAGCACTTGAGAACTCCGTACGGCCATCTTAAGAAGCGCGGCTGGATGCTTTTATTTGACCCTCCACATAGAGCAGTGGAAAGGCGGAAGCCGATGGTCCCAAGCACACACTGCCCTGTGGGTAGATCTCCTTCATTGGAGCCCAGGTGAAAGATTTCCCTCATCTGCAGAGGAACCCAACAAAGCTATCTTTCGTTGCTTGCCCCGTCCATGGAAAAGCTGAAAAAATTGCAGTAGTGAACCCTTTCTCATCAATGTGTTTTTGTTTGGGCTCCGGCCCCTTTTGTTTGTCTGGTTTGTTGTTTCTCTTGACAAAACGCAAGTCTGGCTGGGGGATTTGCGGGTCGTCTGGCTGGTGTGTTGTTTGGTTTGTTGTGATTTGCCTACATTTCCTGACCGTTTTGGTCCTTGTACAAATTGACGTTTTACTGCTTATGCTCATGTAATATAAGGACCGCGCCACAGTGCGACATCGGCCATACTCGAGGAAAAAAAAATTTACTTTACTTCGTGTGATCCCCACCATGACATTTATACATGTTCTTACTGGCAAATCTTTTGGCATTCTATCTGACATATCTTCTGACATTCTATTTGGCATTCTATCTGGCATATCTTCTGGCATATGATCTGGCATATCTTCTGGCATTCTATCTGGCAAATCTTCTGGCCTTCTATCTGGCATATCTTCTGGCACTCTATCTGACATATCTTCTGGCATTCTATCTGGCATATCTTCTGGCATATATTCTGACATATCTTCTGGCATTCTATCTGACATATCTTCTTGCATATATTCTGACATATCTTCTGGCATATCTTCTGGCATATCTTCTGGCATATCTATCTGGCATATCTTCTGGCATATTTTCTGGCATTCTATCTGGCATTCTATCTGGCATATCTTCTGGCATTCTATCTGACATATCTTCTGGCATTCAATCTGGCCTATCTCTGGCATATATTCGGTGACATATTAAATCTGCATTCTATCTGGGCCATATCTTCTGGCATAGTTTTTGACATAGCTCTGGCATTCTATCCTGGCATTCTACTGGCATTCTCGTTGGCAAATTCTATCGGCACATCTCTGCTAGCTTTCTGACATCTTCTGACATTTTTCTAACTTTCTTCTGCACATTCTTTGTCCCATATCTTCCTACATGAGGTCCGGCAGGGAACACTTGGCATGGATACCCGCGGTTGAGGTCCGGCAGGGAACACTTGGCATGGATACTCGCAGATGAGGTCCGGCAGGGAACACTGGGCGTGGCTGGTCGTGGTTGAGGTCCGGCAGGGAACACTGGGCGTGGCTGGTCGTGGTTGAGGTCCGGCAGAGAACACTGTGGATCGCGGGTCGCAGTTGAGCAAGGACGAGACGACAAGGACGACAAGGATGACAAGGAGGACGAGGAGGACGAGGAGGAGAGGAGGAGGAGGAGGAGGACGAGGCAGGAGGCAGGAGGCAGGAGGAGGCAACTGACATAAAATCTAACAACCCTCACCTGGCAGGTGGGGAAAAATATTTCTCATCAATGTGGTTGGAAATCAACAGCGCTCTTGCAGCGCCCATCACAGTGGCAAGCCCAACCTGAAGCCTCCACCAAGACGAAAGATAAACGCGATCTTTGACTCTCAGCTATGATTGCTGTAGCTCCCCTTTTTTCTTCACTGGAAGATTGGACTATCTACACACACCGAAAGCCGGTGTGACGCTCGGAGATTTATAGATGCTTCAAAAGCGGCTTGTGGTGTTCAGATTTACAGTTCCTGTGGAGAATCCCGACATCGGCATTCCCAAGAGTGCCTCCTGCAAAGGGGAATCGTCGATGTTTGCGCTTCCAGACTCCAGACTTGCAGTTGCAAATCCAAGATGAGGATTTGACGTATGTTTAAATCCCCGCGCCCCATCTTCAATGTTGGACCGAAGCTTAAATGTTGCAGTTTCACCTTTTGAACTGATATAGCCATCAAAAAGAAATTTTGCCTCAGGTCACATCCTCAAATCGGAGTTCACTTCTTAGTTGCAATTGCATCAACACACCCTCAACATTGACAATGGGGTCGCAGGGGTTCAGTTTGTGGTTGGCCCTTGTGGGGGCCATGCAAGGAAAGATGGCCGTACTGGTTCTCAAGCGCTGCGCCTGCAGCGCTTCAACCTTTACGATGGCCGCACGGAGCTCTCAAGCGCTGCACCTGCCGCGCTTCAACTTTTAAGATGGCCGTACAGGGTTCTCAAGCGCTGCGCCTGCCGCGCTTCAACCTTTTACGCTTCAACCTTTTAGATGGCCGTACGGGGTTCTCAAGTGCTGCGCCCGTCACGCAAACAAATGGAATCTGTAAAATAATCGTACAAACAAAGAGCCCAACTAAACCCACCGCGCTGTGGCGAGAACACAATTTTGGTATTGCGGGCCAGACGGTTTAGTACCCTACTAAACGCTCCGCGCTGTGGCGTGAGATCCATTTTGGCTGGTCAGCTTACATTCTAAGAAAGATTTTTTTAGTATAGTTTTTTAATCGAATTGAACCAACTATACGCTATACGCTGGCCATGTTTTTCCGCAAATTTCCACGGTTTTCAGGGTATAGTAGGCCAAGTTCATCAACTATACGCTCCGCGCTGTGGGAAAACGCACATCCTAGCTTGGCGACTGTTGGGCTGCTTTTAGCAACCGCTGGCGGCGCTTTGCTGCCGACTTCTGTTCTTTCTTGTTCTCCGCGATGGTCTCAAGAGGGCCAACATCAGAAAACAGTGACAAATTGCATCTGCAAGCCAAAGCAACACAGTTGAGATGCCTGTCGCAACGCTTTGTGCTGCTGCTTCAAGTGGTTCAGCTCGCGTGCCAGAACCTGCAATAGATTCCTCCACACATGTTGTTTCCTTTGTGACCTTAGAAACTAGGGCCATAAAGGACTTTGAACCTGCTGCGGCCAAAACCTTCCCCCATGGTACTAAGTACCGCCCTACTCCAGACAGAGAAGCTTTCAGTCACAAGACTTTGAGACTTCAGATCCAACCCGCAAGGTACCCCCAAATGCGAACCAAACACCATGTCCAGCCACTAACTAACCCACCAGGACACGCCCAAGAGCCACATGAGCGATATCGCTGCAAGACAACAACAAAACCTACTGCAGCAACCCACCAACCGCCTGCAACCGAAACTGCACTAGAAGGCGCACAGGAACCAAGTAAAACTCTTGGATTGGGAGCCAGCGCAAGATGTATATCTTCTATGGGCATTTTTTTCACTTTTGTGACGAAGCAGTGAAAGGTGCAAGGAGGAGGCGCACCAAACCACGGCTTGACCAACACATGCGCAGCAACCTTGAGGCTGCCATGCGTGCCTCGGGCAGGCCTCGGTAAGCCTTGGAGCGCCTCGAATGCCAACAAACCTGCTTCATCATGGCTCCCAAAATAGGATCCAAAAAACTAGTAGAAACATGGCGGCCAGAAAGGGACCTCGACTGTACAAGAAACAAAGTGGGACGCAGAGAGAGAAAAAGCATGTATTAACACTTACGCTCATGCTAGTGCGTCGCAAATCTGCTTGCAAAACCTCTGCGGGCAGCAGCAAAATTCTCCGATGGCTGACCCCACTTTTGGGTCCAAATCTGGATCCCAAAACGGGGCCCAAGCAAAGACCTAAAAGAAGGAATGAAAATGTGATCCAATTCTGGACCCCATTTTGGGGTCCATATTTGGACCCAAAAATGGGGTCAGCCATCGGAGAATTTCGCTGCTGCCCGCACATGTTGTGCAAGCAGATTTGCGACCCTGCAGCTTGAACATGAATGTCAACTCATACCTTTTTCTCTTTGTGCGTCCCAAGTCCGGTTGCTACTGTATGGCCACCTGCTCTTTGTGGACTTGGATGAAGGCACCCATCGTTTCGATCAATTGCAAATCACTCATCCGAATGTGATCCCGCATGGTATCAGATGCGAAGGACTCCTCAATTTCCTATCATGGATAAGTTTTGACCTCCCTGATCACTTCAAGCGTACCCTGGATACTCTCTTGAAAGCAGCTGGAGAGGGGTGCATGGAGTTGCATACTGTGGCCATTGAAGGTAAGGATGTTCGAGATTTCCGGGTCTCCCGGATTGGCTTTATTCGTAAGGACAAGTGGCCGCGTGAAGCGCTGTCACTGCTAGCACGCCATTGGGACTTGTTGGTTGGGGAGCACTTGGGCGACACCTAAGTGAAGAAACAACTACGCAATAGCTACCCACTGTCTTTGCAGTCGCTGTACGGCCACCAAGCGGAGGCGATCTCGTCGCGTAGTGGTATAATGCCCGTCTCAGGACCGTGCATAGACAGCTAGCCGCGGATCGATTCCCCCCGGGTACGGGGCCGCGATCGTGACGTGGTAGACGAGTAAGTCTCAAGTACCGTAGACCCGCCGAAAGGCAACGGGCTCGGGCCAAAAAAAAAAATGTACGGCCACCAAGCGGGGTCTCCCACGTTGGTAATAGCCGCTGCAAGTATTACCCTACTGAAATCGATCTTGTGGTACTGCTACTTGTGCGGCTCTTCGTGGGGGGCCGAATCCCCTCGATGAAGAGGCTGCAGTAAAGTCTGCTATGGGCATATCATCTCTTACATCCGGATTTACCATTTGGTCCAGCAATGGGTGGCCTTGTTTGCTTTCAAGTATTGCCGAAATTTCCGAGATGAGTCTGTCCGGGTCTTCCACTAGTGCCTTGGCTTCATCAAGCGGTCGGTCCAGGACGATTGACACTAGCATTTCTCCACCATCTTTTTTGATGAGCTCTGGTCGGCCTTCTTGGGCTTGGTGCAGGATGGAGAATGCTTGGTTTTCGCAAATACATCTCTCCCATTCTTCTGCTGCCCGAAGCGACAGTGCTCTTGTCTGAGGAGTATAAACTTCTTCCGTGCCTAGTGCCCGAAGGAACTTGCTTTCGGGTGGCCGGGCCGGGCCAGGGGTTTCCTACTTGCAGCACTCGCTGCTCTGAGGACATCCTCATGCCCTCGCTTGGCTTCCATGTACTTCCTAGTCCAGACTGCCTTGTGTTTCCATTGAGCAGCCTCGTAGTTCAACTCCACGAGATTTCTTTTCATGTCATAGGCTTGTAGAAGCTCGTCGAGTTCGCTTAATGTGGTAGTACGGTGGAGGCATCTTTGCTTGACAGCTCCGTCCAGATGCAGTGGCCATCCTACAGGCATTAGCGAGTCTTCAAGGCATCCGTCTCCGTTCTGCTCGATGACTGTGCCTAAGAGGGGCACGTCTATTGTGGTCTTGAGGTTGATGTACGGGCGGTTCCAATGCCATGTTTCGGGCGCTAGGAGGCCACGCCTAGCAACTTCTGCAAGGGCTTCGAATTTGGGGCAGTCGCTAAGGGGCAAGACGTCCTCCTTGATGATGAGGCGCAGCCCATGCATGGGTTCTGCGGCCGTTTTGGCTGCGGTCTCATCTTCAAACCAGGTTGGGCGTAAGGATTTGACGCCCATGGCCGTCCTGGAGTTGCGGCATTTGATTTCTTCTCTTTGAGGTAGTACACGGGCGGAACCATCCAGGCTGGGATAAACACATTAATGCAGCTGACATTCCACGCTACATTGACCGCACTTTGTTTATACTCTGCCGTGATAGCCGCGAAGTACCGAAATGGTCTCGCCCTGGTAAGTGGGCAGCCTGAACGGCTTACCTGAGGGGGGTGTATTTGCACTCCACTACAAACCCTATGTAATATAGCATGTATGGGTGCAAAGGTGCAACTTTCGGAAGTTTGAAAAAGAAACTATACAGGTTCTGTTTCCTACCTGAAAAAGTTCCACCTTTGCACCCTTCAAAATTTGGCAATGTACAGGGAAAGCGTTTCCACATTTGCTGATCTTTCTGTCACTTTAGGAGCAGTCCAGAGGGTTCGTTTTTAGCACCTGAAATCAGCAGACTTTTTGGAGACACGGTGGGGGTCTCCCTTGTTCGAGGCCCTGGTTGCCAACTCGTAGTTGCTATGATGTGTGACGCTGATGTTTGCGGCCTGATTCCAACAACGCGCCTCAAGAGAGTATTTCAATGGGGCGTCAAACAAGCCCCCAGGGAGGCACCAGATTCAGAATGCTGAGGGCCCAGTTTTGGACCCTTGTGCAAGCTATATTTCTGAAGGGACCCAAAAGTGGACCCTCTTAGGTCGAAAGTGGTCCCTCCTGGCGGGCCTGTTTTTGGTCCCTTCATTTTGTCAGATGTGCTGAAGCTTTGCAAGCTGCTATATGCGCAAAATGTCAAGCTTGAAGCTACTTTAACACAAACAGCACCTGTGGCACGAATCTTGAACTGTATGTGCGAGCTGTCTTCGCAGAGATCATGCGGCCCAACTTCAAGCTGGCTCACTGGAAGATGTTAGCCAGCCAATGGCGCCACATCTTGGTGCTGGATGCAAAGGTGGCTTATGACGCTTTGCGAAGTGAGACGGCCCCTACAGACAGAAAACTCATTGTGGATATCGCGGTGCTGAGAGAGACCTTGGAAGACGAAGCTGGTCATGGCTTTGTGCGCTGGGTGCCTGGAAGAGAGATTCCTGGTGACGGGCTGACTAAATGGTCGGCCAATGGATCGTTGGAAACGATCCTTTTCTCAGGCAAGTGGTCGCTCACCGACAATGAGGTGGCGGCCGAATTGCGACGTAGAGTAGCTGATAGAAAGCGCAAAAGGGCACAGTCCGGACCCCAGGGGTTTGTGTCGAAAGGAGCATTTTTGACTGTGCCCCTTGGATAGCCATACCGGCTCTGTCAGGCGTGTATCAGGAAAAGTTAGGCACTCATGCGTTTTCAGCATTATACTTTTGACTCTAGTGACTCTAGTTCGTAGAATCAGACATTGGAGGTTGATGTATCTAGATACATCTGGTTGCATGTTAATCATGTTCTTGGATTCACAGAAGTTGGTGGAGCATGTGCAGGCTCACGCAACTTTTTATTCCATCACACCCATTCGAATGGAAAGATGGCCCTTTTTGGGCTTGGTTGAAGACATCACTTAGTACTATCACCTCTGGCTTTGTGACCCTATCACATTACATTATCTCATATCATATCATATTACATCATGTCAAACCACCTCGAGAATATATATGACATCACCGGTGTTGTTTCCCGGAACTGGAATCCGCAACTCTCCAAGCCTCCGCTTGGACGTCAGCTACCTTGACGTCTGGGCGTCAAAAACGCCCAGGATGGCAACTTACCCTACACGTTTTGCAAGATCAGCGTCACGCCCGCTTGGAACCAGATGCAGTGGCGGCAAGGACACCCAGAACAAAATGGCATCCGGGATGACAAGGGATGATTTGCCAGGATGATTTGCCATGTCCAACTCGATTTGATGGTCTTTTCTATGGGCTGTTCTATTGCTCATCATTACTGTATGCTATATGTTAGATCATTGGAGGATCTAGAGGGACGACGGTGGCTCTAACTTCATTTTCCCCCACATGCGCGCCACCCTTGGTAAAGATGCAACGTGGTGAAGCATATTAGATGATGTGACCATGGGGGTTGTTCCAGCTTCCGCTTCAAGTGCCAAGTCTCAGAATTGGAACAGAACCCACAGCTGCAAATCACAAGGGGCCCAGAATCCCTAGGTGCTGCTGTGAATGCTTGTCAGAATACCACCCAATGGGTACAGGCCTGCGTCTGCCAGAGTGTTGTGCAGATGTTCTGTTGAATGGAATGCATTTGCCTGTGCCAAATTCGAACCTGCACCCGGACCTATTTTCATCCAGCCATTAAAGGTTCCCAATATATGGAATGGATGACCATTACCCATATGGCGGAGTATTGACCATGGCACACATGTTTTGAAACCAACCCATGTGGAAGCTGCCCAAGTTTGACGCATCTTTAAGGCTTGATCGATAGTAGATATGACATGTGCTTCGTTACGAATCATTGGTCCATTCTTGCCAGGTCCGACGGTCGGATAGGCTTCTGAAACATCGTAAGATTTCATGAGATTGACAAAAAGTAATTCCATCGAAGTACCAAGAGAGACCCTTTCGCGTAATCTGTCTTGTGAGGGATATTCCACTTTGTGCTCACTTTGCCCAAACAAACTGCTGTCCAACATTCAGTGGGGCCGTTTCCGAACATAAAGGACCACCTTGCCTCCCGGATGTTTGACCGCCTTCCACATGTCCATGTCATGTCCCAACTGTCCATTTTCCCGAGTTTTCCACATCGACCCCTCCGCACCCAAGAATTACAGGTGTTCCGACAGCGCAGCCGACAGCAGAGCCTGAGCCTGCGCAGATGATCGTCGCAGGTAGCGGGCCAAGGGAAGATTTGCAGTTGAAACCCTGTCTGGTGGCCAGAACCAGGGTTTCCGGTTCTCGGTTTCGATTTTTTCCCTTGAAATTAAACATCAAAACATCAAACTCATTGTTCTCATGTCATGTTTTCGGTTGGTGCAACAGCTTTGCAGCTTCACTGGGTCATGTTGATATCATGATCATCCTATGGGTACCCTCATCCTAGGGACACTCCTTTTCTGGTGAGCAAAGCTCCAAAGCCGAGTTCATCGTCGCTAGTCACATTCCTACTCAAGATCAAGGAACATCCACAACCAGCAAGGCTCATGGACAAATCCAGCAGATTTGCAAAGCTCTCAAGTGCCAGTTGGCTTTGTCACGTCATTTACAGATACAGCACTTAGTCCTTGAGTCAGCAGAGGCAGCCTAAGGGATTCCAGAGAAATTGCGGGTGAAAGCCATCCATCCTTGACAGTTCAAGACCCAGCGGTTGACAAATCTGCCATGACAAATCTGATGATCTTGATTTATCTTCTCTGGTTGGTGGTTTCAAAGATTTTTTGTTTTTCCATATACTGGGAATGTCATCATCCCATCTGACGAACTCATAGTTTTCAGAGGGGTAGGTCAACCACCAACCAGTTCTGGGGGTCCCAGGTTTCAAATCAAGCCACGGGGCCATGGAGGTGTGTTTCCTAGCCTCCGGTCAGAGAGTTGCCGTGCTTGAGGCGGCCGAGGTCGAAGGAAAATCTGCCAAGGCTGTGAAGCAAGCCTTGGCAGCTAAGATTGGTGTCACGAGATTCAGGCAGAAGCTTTTTCTTGAAGGTGATGGTGGTGAGATCCCCGATGATGAGATCTTTTCCTCAGTGCCTCCAAAGCTTCAGCTGGTGGTCTTGGAGTTTTGCCCAGCAAATTCCAAATTAGACAAGCAGATGAAGTCTGCAGCAAGGAACAATGATACAGTTGGCCTTCAAGAGTTGCTCAAGGGGCCGCGAAGTCCGAACGCAAGAGATGCTGAGGGCAAGAGTCTCTTGTACCATGCTGCAGACCAAGGGCACGTCGAACCCATGCGGCTGTTGCTGGAGGCAAGTGCAGAGATCGATGCGCCAGGCTCACAACTGTTTGGAGAGGCTCCGTTGCACAAGGCAGCAGAGGGTGGGCACCTTGAGGCAGTGCGTTTGCTGGTTCAAAGTGGTGCACAGAAAGATGTGCTTGATGCCATACGGCGAACCCCATTGGGCCTTGCAGTTTTGAAAGGCCATGTCGGCATTGCCCGCTTTCTTGTGGAGGAGGGAGCCAACAAGGATGAGATCTTCAACAAACGCCATGGGACTACTGCTCTGCATTTCGTTGCTGAAGACGGCAATTTGGCCATGGTCCGCTTCCTCGTCGAGATCGGTTGCGACAAAGATGCGACCGACGATCCTGGAGGAACTTCTGGAGGAACGCCGCTGCATCGAGCAGCTGAAGCAGACCGGTTGGACGTTGTCCGCTTTCTTGTGGAGTCCGGTGCCTGTCGTCACTCAACCGACGAAGATGGAAATACTGCTTTGGATCTTGCATCCTACCACGGCCATGCCGAAGTGGTTCGCTTTTTGTCTGAGTTCGAGGCAGAATCCCCCTCAAGGAAAGTCCCACGGGTCGGCAGTAACAGTCCGACATAGTCCGACCAGTCGGCGGTGACAGACTTGAATAAAAACTGAAGTTTGCAGCCTGAAGCAATAGTGCTTCTTCCCGACATCCCGTCAATCTAGTGTGTTTTCATGATTTTCATGACCTTAGCGAAGCCTTAGGATTGACCATGGACACTGTTTGGCAAAATGGCACCAGTGTCTCTTGCCAACCACTGACCATGTGGCTGATTTATGGTTACCCGACACGCTCGACCCGACATATTCGATGATGAATGTAGTGTTGACCTGCTTTATGCTCTTTTTGCATGTTTTTGCCTATAGGGCCTACGTAGTTTTACAGACATACATTGCTTTTTAATTTCATCTTTGTTGATGCATCTGATGCTTACCATTGTTGATTCATAATGATTTATATAAGTCTGAGTTGCCCTCCAATAGGGGGTTTCCCACAGGTTTTCCACCGTGGAAGCACGTCTATATTGCGGCTGTAGGGTAGCGCTCCAAAACTGACTCGAACATGACTCGAAGCAACAGGAATCCTCTGCACCGCTCCACCTGCAGGTGTTCCTTGCTGCTCAACCCCGGTGTCGTTTGAAGGCACAGAAACGTCAGATTTTGACCAAAAGCGGCTGGTGAGTTGAGGTCTGTTGAAACGACTGGATATTTGGAGGATTTTGGAGGTAAACATGGTTAACAAAACCATGGTTTCCTGTAAACAACATCCTTAAATCAATCCATTGTTATGCAACTCAATCTTTTGCCCTGATGGACATGTGCGGTATAAACTCAATGCCATGACTCAACCATGCAGAATGGCAGAAGAGACCACTCAGTGGCTCAAAAACGTGCAGGGTATAGCTAAGAGTGGCCACAAAATCAGTGGCTGGGCGTAGTTTAATATTACTTGCTGGTAAATCACACATTGACTTCGGTGATGATCTGGTCAATTCTCCTTGTTTCTGGTGGGACTATGTGGGACTTGCCAGCGTCGAAAATTCTCAGGGAATTGGGATGATCCAAAACCAGAGCAGGTCACGACTACCCGTGACTACCCGCGACACTGAGCAGTGGCCAGATTCACACGACCCGACTGCAACAGAATCCCACTGGTCGAATTTGAGGCAAAGACATGGGAATTCGGAATGCGGCCACGATATCTGATTTGAAGCTGTCTACTTGTTTGAAAGACGTCCTTGGGGTATCCACGGAACTCTATCGGTATCTCTCAAACGTTCTCTTGACATGAAAGTTTCAACCCGACCGAGCATTCTGCACCGCCAGGATCTCGTTGTGGCGCAGGCCCGGTGGTGATCAAGAATCAAGGGGGTAATTTTCACATCGAAGAGTCTTTTTGTTTTTTTTGTTCAATTTTTGAGGATCTTATTGGTAAGTATACCAGATCTAATGATCTAATCATTTAATCAATAGCCTTTAACATCCTTTAACTTTAGCGCTCATTTTCGCTCATTTTCTTATTTTCTGCGATCGCATAAGTGCCCACGACCCATCTGGGTTGACTGAGAAAAGTCGATGGGAACCATGGGTTTCAAGCCCCATAGGCAACTTTGAGGTGAACATGAAGATTTTTTCTGGGGGACATGGAGGATATGGAGGCCACATGGTCACCAGGTCAAAGCGATTGAAACGTTAAAATGGCTGGGTTACCTCACCCAACTGTTGGAACATGATTTCGCCCTGATTTCCAGCAGATTTCGGAGCCTTTCAGATGTGCAAACAGCACATTTTCTGGACTCTGGATACCTCTGGATGATCTCCATGGGTTGACAACGAAACATGCCATGGGGAAACACGAGTTGTGTGAGGTTTGTTTGGGTGCAAGTTTGCAGATTTATTTCAGAACAAGAATTAATGAATATATCCTATGGGACTCCTTATCAGCCAACCAGTAGCCTTGCGGATGACAGAAGATGACAAGAACCACAAGCAAGGCATCAGTTTCTCAACAGCAAAAAACACATCATCTGTAGTGACACTTTTTTCTGGTCTCCAACTTCCAAGACTCCGACCATGAAGTCGAGTCATTTCGATCTGTTGGATTTCTGGATGTTGCTCGGTTTCTAATTGGATTTGATGTGTCAATTTCTTGTGTTTTGAGCTGGCGCACCCATGAACGCATGAGTTGCAGAAGCGCCGTCCGCAGCCACCTCCTTCCATCCATAGCAGGATTTGAGCAACTGATAGATGTTGATAGTCAGATGAGACTCATAAAATTATCCAGGAGATGTACAAAGCTCTCAAGTACCAGCTTTGTCACATCATTTGCACTACTTAGTGTTGCCTGATTGCAGTCGCGCTGCATCTGGAAAAGAGGCTGCCCATAGAGAAATTGCGGCGGGTGAAAGCAATCCTTGATACTTAAAGCCTCATTGTATATAGCATTCCTTGGACAAATCTGTCATGACTTATAATATATATATATATATTTTGGGTACAGCTTTGCTGGATTTCCACTCAAATCGAGCCAGCAATGGAAGTGTGTTTCCTAGCCTCCGGTCAGAGAGTTGCCGTGCTTGAGGCGGCCGAGGTCGAAGGAAAATCTGCCAAGGCTGTGAAGCAAGCCTTGGCAGCTAAGATTGGTGTCACGAGATTCAGGCAGAAGCTTTTTCTGGAAGGTGATGGTGGTGAGATCCCCGATGATGAGATCTTTTCCTCAGTGCCTCCAAAGCTTCAGCTGGTGGTCTTGGAGTTTTGCCCAGCAAATTCCAAATTAGACAAGCAGATGAAGTCTGCAGCAAGGAACAATGATACAGTTGGCCTTCAAGAGTTGCTCAAGGGGCCGCGAAGTCCGAACGCAAGAGATGCTGAGGGCAAGAGTCTCTTGTACCATGCTGCAGACCAAGGGCACGTCGAACCCATGCGGCTGTTGCTGGAGGCAGGTGCAGAGATAGATGCACAAACGGCACGAGAAAAGATGGCCCCCTTGCACAAGGCAGCAGATTGTGGGCACCTTGAGGCAGTGCGTTTGCTGGTTCAAAGTGGTGCACAGAAAGATGTGCTTGATGCCATAGGGCGAACCCCATTGGGCCTTGCAGTTTTCAGTGGCCATGTCGACATTGCCCGCTTTCTTGTGGAGGAGGGAGCCAACAAGGATGAGATCTTCAACAAACGCCATGGGACTACTGCTCTGCATACAGAAGCTGAAGACGGCAATTTGACCACGGTCCGCTTCCTCGTTGAGATCGGTTGCGACAAAGATGCGATCGTCGAGTTTGGAGGAACACCGCTGCATCGAGCAGCTGAAGCAGACCGGTTGGACATTGTCCGCTTTCTTGTGGAGTCCGGTGCCTGTCGTCACTCAACCGACGAAGAGGGAAAGACTGCTTTGGATCTTGCATCCTACCACGGCCATGCCGAAGTGGTTCGCTTTTTGTCTGAGTTCGAGGCAGAATCCCCCTCAAGGAAAGTCCCACGGGTCGGCAGTAACAGTCCGACATAGTCCGACCAGTCGGCGGTGATAGACTTGAATAAAAACGGAAGTTTGCAGCCTGAAGCAATAGTGCTTCTTCCCGACATCCCGTCAATCCAGTGTGTTTTCATGATTTTCATGACCTTAGCGAAGCCTTAGGATTGACCATGGACACTGTTTGGCAAAATGGCACCAGTGTCTCTTGCCAACCACTGACCATGTGGCTGATTTATGGTTACCCGACACGCTCGACCCGACATATTCGATGATGAATGTAGTGTTGACCTGCTTTATGCTCTTTTTGCATGTTTTTGCCTATAGGGCCTACGTAGTTTTACAGACATACATTGCTTTTTAATTTCATCGTTGATGCATCTGATGCTTTCCATTGTTGATTTATAATGATTTATTTAAGTCTGAGTTGCCCTCCAATAGGGCTCCCCCACAGGTTTTCCACCGTGGAAGCACGTCTATATTGCGGCTGTAGGGTAGCGCTCCAAAACTGACTCGAACACTCGAAGCAACAGGAATCCTCCTTTGCACCGCTCCACCTGCAGGTGTTCCTTCAGCTCAACCCCGGTGTCGTTTGAAGGCACAGAAACGTCAGATTTTGACATTTTGACCAATAGCGGCTGGTGAGTTGAGGTCTGTGGTTGAAACTTGGATATTTGGAGGTAAACATGGTTAACAAAAGCATGGTTTCCTGTAAACAACATCCTTAAATCAATCCATTGTTATGCAACTCAATCTTTAGGAAAGATACACATATGACTCATCATATGACAGTAATGAGAAGTCTTGGCAGGAAAAGAACTATATATGAAAAGATCTGGTGACTTAAACTTCAGTCAACTTGCCCACCCTGTCCACTGCCTGTCCACTTTGCCATCGAGGCCATGTGCTCCGATGCGGTGATGAGCGCCGATCGTGTGTCTGTGATCTTCAGCTTGGCTTGTTTCGGCCGCAACTTGACGGCAAGGAGAAAGAGTAGGCCGAAGAACCAATGGGCAAAAAAGAGGATTTTCCAGAGGAAAGAGGCTTAACTGCCATATATAACTGTTGTACATGATATAGCAATATCTATTATATAATCTGCCATGCCATATATGAGGCTTCACTTATGCAGTGTCAGTTTTTGTCCCCAGAGAGTTTGATGCCAAGACTCTGTGGCTGTGGCAACATCCGCTGGATGGAATGATGTTCTTCACCTTGATATTGATCAATTGCAACAAAATATGATAAGATAAGATATGATAATAAAATACACAAATCCAAAATCAGAAGAAATTCTTAAATCCCGAGGCACAGCAACATTCAGCTTGCACTGTCGGAGCCAAGGAATGTACTTTTGGGCACATCATTGCTTTGACGTTCTCAACTTGTGATTGCCCTGTGTGCTGCTTGGCAGATGACATCAACTTCAGCTTCAAGGGTTTAGACCCGGATGTACATTGGTTGTACTGCTGGGATTTTAGTGTAAGTCACCAAGGCATTTTTGTCCTTATGCACCAAGATGGGTTTGTTTAAAATGAGGTACCACCTCTATTCAATAAATAACTGTGTATATGTATATATATATATATATATGTATATATATATATGTATATACATATATATGTGTATATATATATATGTATATGTATATATATATATGTATATATATATATGTATATATATATATATGTATATATATATACACATAGTAAAGATCAGGTTTTCCTTCTGAAAATTGTGATCTGGAGAAATCTACCCCATATTACACCATTTTATTGCACGGCCAAATCAGTATTCCGGAGATGGCACAGCACAAGTGTCTTGCAAGAATCTTGTGAGATCTTTTGGGTACACGGCTTGAGGTTACGCTTCCAATGAGTTTCCACCTATCGCTTTCTTCTGTCCTTCCTCATCTTCCTTATAGCGGTTGCTGCGCAGAAGCGGACGCGCATCTTCGATGAAAAGAAAGATGTGACTGTGCCCAGCGCAGCATAGCTATGGCGATCGATCGAGTGCCAGAAAAATAGGAGGGCGATGGGGGCGCTTTTTGCTGGGTGTTTCTGAACATTAGTCCTCAAATCCTTTGTCCATTCCATAGAAACCCACAGTTTTGGATGAGGAATCATCTAATTAAGTCATAGTCAGAGATGTCCATGGTGTACTGCAAAAATGGTTCAAGAAGTTCTAGAAGACTAGGAGGTATTTCTGTGTTCCCAGTAGGCTAAATGGCTTCAGCCACCCTGCGCAGCCGTTTGGGTTCCAGTTTAGTTTGACCGTTGGACCGTTGGACCGTCACCGGCCACAGGTCTCCAATCCTGTTTGGGGGTGATGAAACTCTTCGCTCCCTTGGAAGACTTGAAGCTCTTGATATCTACGAGTGATGAAGATCGGCTCTCCGCGCTGGACGGTGTGAGGGCTCTTGCCCTGCTCTGGGTCTTTGCTCTCCACAGCGCACAAATTCCCATGTGGGTACCCCCATCAAGCATGAAGATCAGTGAGGCTTGTCGCTGTTGTCGTTGTTCAAAGCATCCGGGTTTGTCAGAAGATTAAAAAATTACTGCAGGGGGTCCTCAAACAACTAGTTCAGTAAGGAAATAATGGTTTCAAGTTCCAAGTTCCAACCCGACCATTGGATTTTTTTTGCCTAATTTTGCGACTTATTCAATCTTATTAATCCTGGTTGGTGGTTTCAAACATTTTTTATTTTTCCATATATTGGGAATAATCATCCCAACTGACTAATATTTTTCAGAGGGGTTGAAACCACCAACCAGAATCTGATTGACCTAAGACAGGTTTGTTTCATAAAATCTCTTGACCTCAAAACACGGCTCGACAATACTGTTTCATAAGTGTGCTTGAGAATCTATTGCCAATAAAGGGTCAGACTCTGTTCGTTTGCAAAGTTGAAAAAAGACATCAACCACCATGACGAATCTTTGACCCTGAGGTCTATATCGAGCTGAAACAACAGTGGTGGTTCCAAAGCACGATTCAAGGTGGCACGGGAGTGGATGTCTTCTTTGTGCTGAGCGGCCTGTTGATCAGCAGCGGCTATCAGAGAATCAAGGACCCCTCCTTCTTCAAGCGCTACGGATCTTTCCTTTCGAGGCGCTTCTTCAGGACCTGACAAATGGCAGTGTGTCAAAACCTTGTACCCCTGTAGTTCACATCAAAATAGCTGGTATTTATGGATGTTCATCCCCCTAAAAATGGTATTTTCATAGGTATTGATCCATACCCAAATGACCTGACCAAAAAATAGGTCCCAAATCTGGTCCCCTTAACGGGGATGGTTTCAGTCAAATCATCCCAGAAGGGGATATTGAATTTTCCCCACAGGACTGGGGATGGTTTCAGATGGTTGTGGATCGATCCCACATAGGATAGAAAGGTCAAACCAGGAAACTAATGTAAACTAGGTAAACATCCAACCAGCCAGTGGGCCATTGTTCCTTTTCTCTCCAGGATATGGCCTATGGTTTTTGCGGCGGTGATGACCAGCGTTTTGATGGGCTTGTGTATCTCAAGTTACAGCCTCAAGAATGCGGAGAGAGTTTGGGCATACCTGCTTTTAGTGCCAAACTTTGTTCCGCAGAGCTTGAAGAAGTCAGACATCAGTCAGTTGTGGAGTGTTGGGGTTGAGATGCAAATGTACTTAATCACTCCATTTGTTGTGGACCTTCTGGTGAGCCGAGAAACTGGCAAAAGACGTTCCTGGGCCTTCTTGGGATTAGCAACTTGATGGAAGCTGTAACCTTTTCATTTATATAGAATCATTCCAAGAGCATCTGGAGGAATTGCACATGATGTACCCCGTTCCCTCTATGTGTATGCTATATTTAGCTACCTTGTACATTCATCATAGTATCTATCACCAACAATATGGATGGGATGGGGTATACTCTATCTCTTTCTTTCTTTTGGCAAACATGTGGCAGGCAATGATCTCGGCCTGCTGTGTGGCGTTCAGAGTTTACCTGGTCTATGGCCCACCACAGAACTCCGTGGTAGACACCTGGCCGCCTCCTCCTCTCTACGTCAACCCGCTGGCGCGGTTGTCTCCTTATGCCAGCGGCATTGCCGTACACTTTGCTCTGAGTGATTGCCAGAAGGGACAAAGTGGAGGTACCTGGCGACGGCCACTTGGCGTGGGCCGGGTGGGGGAGAGCGTGAAAACCAAGTGGATCTCAAGAGAGAACAGCGAACAAGACCTGAAGGATCGGCTTTTGAATTCAATGAACATCATAAGCCCTAGCTGCGTTAAGGGTATGAATTCAATGAGATCACAACCACGGTGCCCAAGTCCAAACAAGAGATTGTGAGATGCAACCATGGCAGCATTGTGGACATTGGATATTGATCCTGGATCTGAAAACGCTTTTTGCTGGTTCGTATGTTATGGCACGGATGTGGGGATCTGGGCTTAAATATCTCATCCATTTGCCCAGACGACAAAGTCATTTTGGCTATAAAAAAAAGGCCCCACTGCAATGAGAACTTTTCCACAAGATGGTAATTTGACTATGACAAAAATCTTTTGGTGACTCACGACACAACTACGTTAGCTTCCACATTTTTCTCTCACTTTATAATCATGCCTGATTTCTTCCACTGCGTGACCGAATGGAAATGGTCTCACTTTGTTGCGACTTTTCAATGATTTCCGGCATTTCACGGGTTTGTCATGTGTGCACTGCATGGGATCAACACCAGCCCAGCCCCACAGAGGCTTTGCTCTTTCGTGGTCGATGTGTTGGCGGTCAGCGTCCTTGCTTTGTCTTTCTTCATTGGTTCGAAAGTTCTAAAACCACCCTTCTTCACCACCAACATTTTTTCGCCTCTCGCGAATGAGCTCATGGTGATTACTTGGCCGCCTCTCTATGGATGGTGCCTTGCTCGTGCGATCTTCCGTGCGATCACTGCGCCGAAAGGGAAAGATCTCAGTGAATGGTTCAACTTTTGGTGCTGGTTCCGGGCATTTTTGAGTTCTCGCATTTGGACTCCTCTAGCTATTCTTTCATATGGTGCCTATGTCTTGCAATTCATCATCGGTCGTTGGGCTTTGCCATATTTCCTAGATGCCGTCAACCTGAGCTTTTCAGGTCTCACTCGAGATGATGTGTGGCTGGGAGAAGCACTGCAGATTTTGATGCATTTCCTTCGGTTGATGGACAAAATCCTACAGTTGGTCCAAGCCTTATGATGGTTCCATTATATAATTGGCTCCATGATCTATGGTTGATTGCATCCTGAACAGTGGATGTTGTCCATCAACAGTGGTTCTTAATCTTTTTAAAACCATCTTTTTTGTTGTAAGCAGGGATCCACAAGTACCGCCACTCAACTGAAAGATGAGGCTTCCTGCCCTGTGGCGATATGCCGTGGTCTTTCTGCTCTTCACGCTGATCGGTTGCTCGGTTGGCCGTAGCTTTCGTCCCGTAAGCATACCTATTTTTTTTTTTGCCGTGAAGTCTAGTTCGTTGCATTGAAGAGGTATCTATTGGTTATCAGATGTTTTAAGCATTTTTAAGCTATATTTATATATGATGTATGCAAAAAATCCTGGCTCTTGCTTCAAATGCCAGGCTATGCATTGGCGCTCCCTTACCATCTTTTTGTGGAGAAGCCAGGCATGAGATTAGGAAAGGTGCTCAGTGACGTGATATCCAAGTCCAGACGAGCCGTAGAGGCCGTGGAGGAAGGAAAGGCCTGGTTTTGAACCAAAGTCACAGATCACAACCTCCTGTACACGGTGGTGCCCCCCCAGTTATAAGTTGGTTTATAATCTCATTAACTATAGATATATCTACCATAAGTCCTAGTTATTGGAGTTATAAACCAACTTAGCTATCTTGGGGGCACCACATTGTATAACATACTCAAACCCTTGGGTTCTGAAACTATCTCTGTTTGAAAGTCCGACTGTCGACTGTTGATTTCAATTCCGGCCAACACGGCAAGGGGTTTTACGTCTCCTTCCGACTTCGACGTTTGACCAAAGGCTTATGTGATTGCTTGGATTGGTAAACCTCCAATCTGCTTAGATAAAACCCAAATCATCGGTTGACTCCCTTTGTTCCTTGCTGCCAGGTTCACTCTTCCAAGGGCCAGATTTCCAAGGGCCAGATGGAAGCAGACCTTGAAGTAGCGGGCGCATAGCGAAGCGCTATGGCATAGCAGACCCGCCTGCGAGAACTCACTTAGCGATGAGGTCGAAGGTCAAGCAGTGTAAAGATCCCTCAAATTTCTCCATTTGCATGGCACAAAGTTGATTTTGAAATGCACCTTAAATGGAGATCAACGGAGCTCAACTCACTGTTTTATCACTGGTTGTTTAGATCCTGCTTGCAACCAGTTGGCCATGGAGAAGTTTCGGGCTGAAGAATTTGATGCTGCCTAGCAGTAGCCTAGCTGCAGCTATGCATGAGGCATGAATTGGCATTCAGCCTTTGTTTTTCGGTTTTCCTGCACCGTTGATGCGAAGATGTGTTGCATTTGGAGTAGTAACAGCTCAATTAAACTTTAAATCCGCACCTTGTGGCGTTAGCGCGCCATGACCGACCGTCACAATGCCTAGGGCTGTGACTTTTGTTGCCGGATCTGTAAAGAATTGTCATGCCACGCTGTGGCAACGCCACAGCTGCACAGCTATGAGGCGTAGTGTTCAGCAATGTTCAGCATAGTGCCTTAGCTCAGCCGGCACCCAGCAAATCATGGGGCGTGTGAGATCTCTTGCGACATGCCGTGCAAGAAAGAGAGGCAGACAGCTGCAGATCCGCCGACATCCGATGCATTCGGCGGCCAATTGATGCGCTGACTGCTGGAAGTTTGAGTCTCGTAACATGACATTTGGGAAGACATGACATGTGAAGATAGGTGAAGTACATGATGTTTTGGCAGTACATGACATGTGAAGTACATGTGAGCCTCGTTTTTACTTTTTACATGACACGGCTGACATGGCCTATTTGGGCCTTCCTGGCCTGGAGCTTCACTTCTTGCCACAGCAACTCGAAAAACCTCTCATTGATATTGATATAGTCACTGTTCATTCATGTAGCCCAGGCAGTTTTTCTTGACACACAAGCATGTTATTCGCCACAGTTCAACTGTATACCATCTTCCAGGGGTTGTGCTGACCTGACCAATGATGATTGAGATTTTGTAGCGACCATGCGGCAATCTCTGGATGCCTACGCCAAAAGCGCGCAAGCCAGGCTGTTGCTAGTGACCAAGAAATTTGCAGAGCCGTGTCAACAAGTAATCTCAAACAGCTTGGTCTTAAAACACATGAAACATTGACCCCCCAACCAAGTGTTTTATATGCTAAGTTCCAAAATTTAACTTCCAACACATCTACAGTTTCACTGTTTCACCTGTTCATCTCTCATCTTAAACGGCACGTATGGTATTCTGTTGCTGCAGGTCTTGCTGCTTGTAAAAAATGGGTGCACAAGCTGGCCATGGCCTGGGGTCATGGGATGCCATGGGACAAAATGGGACAATGGTGATGAATGATGAAATACCATTTGGTTATTTAACATAGCCATGGAAAATCACCATTTTTCCCCAACAGCGTAAGCTAATGGGGTCTTCAGCCCAGAATAGCTCCGGTGTGCACTGGTGCAGGCGCCGGGTCAGGTTCAACGAGGTTCCGGAGAAGGTTCCAATGGTTCCCGAGAAGGTCTGGGAGGGAAGTCTGGGAGGCCTTGGTGCAGAGCCAGCTCAGATTCAACAGGGTACCGGGGAAGGTCCCGGAGAAGGTTCCAGGGAAGGTTCCAGGAAGCCTTGGTGCAAAGCCAAGTTAGGTCCACCAGGGTTCCAGAGAAGGTTCCGGAGAAGGCTGGAGAAGGTTCCGGAGAAGGTCGGGGAGGCTTTGGTGCAGAGCCAGGTCAAGTTCAACAGGGTTCTTGAGAAGGTTCCGGAGAAGGTCTGGGAGGCTTTGGTGCAGGGCGAGGTCAAGTTCAACAGGGTTCCGGAGAAGGTCTGGGAGGCTCTGGTCCAGAGCCAGGCTAGGTTCATCACGGTTCCGGAGAAAATTCCAAAAAAGGTCTGGGAGGCTTTGGTGCAGAGCCTGTCAAGTTCATCAGGGTTCTGGAGAAGGGTCTGGGACGCTTAGGTGCAGAGCCAGTTCCAACAGGGTTCCGGAGAAGGTTCCGGAGAAGGTCTGGGAGGCTTTGGTGCAAAGGCGGGTCAGGTTCAACAAAGCTCCGAAGAAGGTTCCGGAGAAGGTTCCGGGAGGCTTTGGTGCAGAGCCAGGTCAGGTTCAACAGGGTTCCGAATCGGAGGGTCTGGGAGGCTTTGGTGCAGAGGCAGGTCAAGTTCCGGAGAAGGTCTTGGTGCAGAGCCAGGTCACGTTCAGGTTCCGTGGGGCTTTGGCGCAGAGCCAACACGGTTCCGGAGAAGGGTCCGGAGAAGGTCTGGGAAGCTTTGGTGCAGCCGGGTCATCCCGAAAGTTCCCGGAGAAGGTCGGGGACTCTTTCGTGCAGAGCCAGGTCAGGCTCAACGGACAAGGAGAAGGTTCCGAAGAAGGTTCCAGGAAGCCTTGGTGCAAAGCTAAGTCAATTTCAATGGGTTCCGGAGAAGGCTTTGGTGCACAGCCAGGTCAGGTTCAACAGGGTTTCGGAGAAGGTCTGGGAGGCCTTGGTTCCGGAGAAGGTTCCGGGGAAGGTGTGGGAGGCTTTGGTGCAGAGCCAGGTCAGGTTCCACAGGGTTCCGCAGAATATTCCGGAGAAGGTTGTAGGAAGCCTTGGTGCAAAGCCAAGTCAGGTTCAACGGGTTCCGGGGAAGGTTGCAGAAGCCAAGCCAAGTGAGGTTCATTTAACTCAAGGAAATCTAGCTGAGGTGTTTCCAGCGCTTGGCTTCCCAGCACGCTTCAGAAAGATTTATAAAAATAAAGCGTTGCGGCTGTTGGGGATACCACCGAAGCTTAAGGTGAACCCAGGTAAACCATCTATAAATGGGCAATTTTCCATGGCTATGTTAAATAACCAGAGGGTATAGTATATGAAGTCAGAAGTGCACTCTTCCTATTCATATTTTTTTGGCATTGAGCTTTCTAAATTTCTACTCCTCCCCCCTAAAAATCAGCCAGTCGTTGTTTTCCCCTCGAATCATGCGGTTGATTGAAACCCAGTTTCCCTGTTCACAGGAGACAGCTGGGTCCGTTCGGTGCCCAAGATCCGTGAAGGGCATCAAAAACCTGGTGCCCTCTTCATCTGAAAAGGGATGATGTCATACCAGGAAGGGTTTAAGTTAATCATAAAATAACATGAACATGCACTATGAGATTAATATAATAATAAATAATAATAAAAACAGTAATATTCATATATATATATATATGAATATATATATATATATAAATATTAACTAAAATCTCCACCAATAGAACAATATATAATTAATCTCCAACAATGCTGGGGTCACCACATCCAGGTATTTCGACACGCCAAAAACATCCAGCGCCTGAGTCACCCAGCGGATTGACGCGTTCATGTGGATGTGCAGTTTGTTTTTTTTGGTGATGTCATTTGACCTAGCATAGTATATGCAATGATATCATAGCTATTGATAATTCAATATGACCTAGCATTTTGGTGATGTTAAAATATATACATATGAATGCTACCTACCGTCTGGTAATTTAATGGTGATTTATTGCTGTTTAATGGGACTTTATAGTGATTTAATGGATTATGAATGGGATATACCCTCTGGTCATTTGTCACATAGCTATTGAAAATGGCGATAGAAATAGTTGATTTTTCCGTTGAAACTTGTCATTTTCAATAGCTATGTGACAAATGACCAGAGGGTACTCAATATGGTAATGCTGTGTGTAATCGAACTCCAAAACATTCTCCATTTCCTGGATGACTGGTGGTTTCAAACATGACGGTCACATTTCCCGGAATTCTTTGGGATGCTCTTCTCCCCGACGAAGGTCCGAATTTTTCGGCTTTGTTACATCAACGAGATGAGTCTTGCTGGTTAGTAGGGAATGGGGGGTTGGGATGATTGTGAATGGTTAATATTGGTTAATATGTGGGCTTGTCTCAAAATGACGGGTACCCCTAATAGTCACCAGTTTCAATTTCAGATTATCATAGGATTTGGAGTATGGCACAATGATATGGCACATTAACATTGAGATTCACCACATTTTTCATGGCACAAACCAATGGATTTGGAGGCCCAATGCCGTGGCCCAAAGCTCCGCCCTGCCTGTGTGGAACACGCCGGGAACCTCGGAACCGATGTCACTGTGGAACGGAGTGGTTCCCCCCGGAAGCGTTGAATTTCTTCGGGGGGGTTCTCTGGATGAATATTGGGTGTCCATAAATTAACACATTGGGGGTCCCAGATCATCTATAGCAATTATATATATATATATGTATATATATATATATCAGTGTTTGTATTCATTTATAACATTTAATAACTATATCACATCCGGTGATCCCCATTTTAATAGAACCCCCCAGAAAAATACAGTTGTGACTCCGCGGGAGTCTCCGGATCGAGGCACTGGCGGTTCAGACATGGTGACATGGCTCACCTGTTTGGGATACCTGTTTGGGACCAGAAAAATGGTCATGTTGAGTAGGGAATCATCAAAAAAAATGGGGATTGATCATTTTGAGCCATCTATACATGTCTAGTTTACTTAGTGACTTAGTCTAGTTTTTGGTTGCCTCTTGTAGTTTCTTCCACATGAGAGATCAGATATCCCCATCTGGGTCTCCAACAGCAACCAGAGGATTGGTATGATCCTTAAATACCACCAGCTTTCCTGGAAACCACCAGCTAGATTTGATGATTTCAAGATCTCTTAGCTTTCTTAAAGCATGGGACTAATCCCAGTGGTGATTTGGATGATTTTGGGCTTCTGGTGATTATTCCTCATGTCAAAGGAGTACTACAGATGAACACAGTCAATCCTACAAAAGATCCTGAAACATATTTCATAACTTGCATAATTCAGAGGTGAAAAACAACTTGCATATTTCATAACTTCCTGGTTGGTGGTTTGAAAGATTTGGCTTCTTTTCGCCAAGTTTTTCTCCCCACTGACTTTCATATTTCTACCAGGTGGGTAGTGCCAACACCAAGCAGTTTACCATGGCTTAAGAACTCCCCATGTGTCGAACACATCGATCCTCCCCCAGATTTCAGCTTCGAGCAGCCTGCTTGGTCCTGCATTGAGTGCCTGCGCCACAGGCGTGTTGTTGTTAGTGGTCAGTTACGCAGTTACGACATTCCCGTTGTTGGAATGTGGTGATTTCCTCAATTTTTTTGGGATCTAAAACATAGGGTGATGTTAACCATCCCAAATTAAAAAAACTATCGAAGTTTTTGTGGATCTTTCTGGGGGCGTGACAGATCTGCATGGGCATGGTCCTTGATTCATATCTACCCTCGAAAAATGGCTGGCTGCAAACAATGACCTTTTTTGGGACTGGCAAATGGACCAATGCTGTGAATGAAAAATCATCTGTGGCTCCATTTGCTAGTGCATGTTTGAGACGCACCAAAATCTGAATCTAGAATAATCTTGAGTTAATTGGCTTTGATTTGGATATATTTGGATCAACATTCCAAACATTGAGGATTTGTAGATCAAACAGGACCAGGTGACCAGGCCAACTCCTTTTCGACAGATGAAGTGGTCATTCTTTTGGATTCGTCAGGTGCACAATGGAGGACAGCCCTGCTGTGGCAACGACTTGAGGAGCGGCTTTGGTCGGTCTGTTGAAGCAAAATTTATCGGAGGTTTTTCGTGGTTTCAAAGATTTGGATTATAAATTATAATGGTTTCGTGGTTACATCAATCCAATTATAATCAAATTATTATAGTCAATATTTATCCATCAATCCAATTTTTCGTGGTTACATTTGGATTATCTTGAACCATATCTTGGCTTGATGATCCCCACCAATATCTTCACACAGCATTGCGTGGGATAAGAGGTGACACATGTGACACCAAGGATAGTAGTAGAGACTAAATCAATCAATAGAAAACATTGTACAAGATTGTTGTTTCAACATGTTGCAAATCTACAGTACTCGCTTTGTTCTTGTCATGACCTGGAGACAATTTTAAACTGAACAGCGGCTTCAGGATCGACTGCCTTGCCGGCGGTTCTTTTTTGAGATTGGGGGTCGCCAAATCCTAAATCCTCCATTTGCGGAAAAAATATAAAATATCATTTTTTCGGGATCGAATCGGATCCAAATTATTCATCATCTGCAATTCCCCAATCTGAAAAGAAACGGAGCTTTTGCTTTCAGAGATCTGGAAGTTTTGGACTGCCAGGATGCACCAGATCTTCGTTCCCTTACCATTTGCAGGGTAGCTCTGCTGGGGGAGATCTGGGCGATGAGAAGAGTTGGACCGCTGTACTCCGTTGGGTGGTTGTGGAGCAGTTGAGAAACAAAGGTCTATAACTTACTGGTGCTTAGTAGGGAATGGGAGAATGACCCATGGCCATAAGCCACAATAACTAATAATTCATAATCATCCCATTCCCCCATTCCCCCATTCTTCCATTCCCCCATTCCCCCATTCCCCCATTCCCCCATTCCCTGCTAAGTGCCAGTATATACCCTCTTCAGTCATCATTCTTCCAGGAAAAATATATAGAAAAAAAATCATTGGGTTGAAAAAAAATCCCAGGGAGGCATGGCAAGGAGCCACTGCCAATCTCTGGGGCTATCCAGCCGAGTCACGTGTCGAAGATTTCCCGCTGATGGGATGAATTTCTCCAATCTGACCATGGGATTTTTCATGATTTTTCATGGTTTTTCAACCACCCACGAGTTATACTTTTGACATCTTGTGACTCTAGTTCCTAGAATCATACATTGGAGGTTGATGTATCTAGATGCATCTGGTTGCATGTTAATCATGTATTCACAGAAGTTGGTGGAGCATGTGAAGGTTCACGCAACTTTTTATTCCATCACAGCCATTCGAATGGAAAGATGGCCCTTTTTGGGCTTGGTTGAAGACAGCACTTGTACTTTTAGTACTATCACCTCTGGCTTTGTGACCCTATCACATCACATTATCTCATATCATATCATATTACATCATGTCAAACCACCTCTATAATATATGACATCACCGGTGTTGTTTCCCGGAACTGGAATCCGCAACTCTCCAAGCCTCCGCTTGGACGTGAGCTACCTTGACGTCTGGGCGTTAAAAACGCCCAGGATGGCAACTGACCCTACACGTTTTGCAAGATCAGCGTCATGGCCGCTTGGAACCAGATGCAGTGGCGGCAAGGACACCCAGAACAAAATGGCATCCGGGATGACAAGGGATGATTTGCCAGGATGATTTGCCATGTCCAACTCGATTTGATGGTCTTTTCTATGGGCTGTTCTATTGCTCATCATTACTGTATGCTATATGTTAGATCATTGGAGGATCTAGAGGGACGACGGTGGCTCTAACTTCATTTTCCCCCACATGCGCGCCACCCTTGGTAAAGATGCAACGTGGTGAAGCATATTAGATGATGTGACCATGGGGGTTGTTCCAGCTTCCGCTTCAAGTGCCAAGTCTAAGAATTGGAACAGAACCCACAGCTGCAAAATCACAAGGGGCCCAGAATCCCTAGGTGCTGCTGTGAATGCTTGTCAGAATACCACCCAATGGGTACAGGCCTGCGTCTGCCAGAGTGTTGTGCAGATGTTCTGTTGAATGGAATGCATTTGCCTGTGCCAAATTCGAACCTGCACCCGGACCTATTTTCATCCAGCCATTAAATGTTCCCAATATATGGAATGGATGACCATTACCCATATGGCGGAGTATTGACCATGGCACACATGTTTTGAAACCAACCCATGTGGAAGCTGCCCAAATTTGACGCATCTTTAAGGCTTGATCGATAGTAGATATGACATGTTCTTCGTTACGAATCATTGGTCCATTGTTGGCAGGTCCGACGGTCGGATAGGCTTCTGAAACATCGTAAGATTTCATGAGATTGACAAGAAGAAATTCCATCGAAGTACCAAGGGAGACCCTGTCGCGTAATCTGTCTTGTGAGGGATATTCCACTCAAAGTGCTCACTTTACTGGCAAAAAACTGCTGTCCCACAAATTCAGTGGGGCCGGAAAGTTCCCTCCAACCCGGAAGTTTGACCACCTCCACATCATGTCCATGTCATGTCCCAACATGATCTGTATAAAAATCCGCCACCCCCTCTGAGCAATATGTTGAATGAGTTTATTACATCAACTTACCTTCAGCGGGGGGTCAAACGTCAGGGTTGCAGCGTCAAACACAAGAACAGGATCGTGTGGAAGGAGAATTTTTGAGAATGGTGCACGCCAACGACACATAAATGCAGGTCGATAAAGCAAGTCATTCAACTCAAGGGGGATGGTCATCAGAAATCCCAGAAGGGCTATGATGGCAAAAAATGACACATAGCAATGCTGGTGGTTTGAAACATTTGGCTTATTTTCCCTAAAGATGGGAGAATCATCTCCTTTGATAGTTTTTTTTTGTTTTTCAATGGTCTAATTTTCAAATCATCTACGAAGTGAGAGAGGATTCCTTGACTTTGAGGCCATGGACTCATGGACAGCAGCAATGGCCGAAGATTAAAATGATGGTTACCCTCTGGTAATTTAACATAGCTATTGAAAATGACCATTATTAGTGGATTTACCCATTAAAAATGGTGTTTTCCATAGTTATGTTAGTTTACCAGAGGGTACCATGGTTTCAAGGCTTAAATTCTCTCGTTCGTACTTTTTTCCATGCTGGATCTGACAGGAACAAGTTTGTTGGCGGCTCGGTGGGTCAGGTTCATTTACTTAAATGTCTTGCCATTTTCGGGTGGACTCATTTCGTAGCTAGCTGAAATGACAACTGCGTTTATTGGTTGGAATGAAACATATAACCTGTTACAACCTATTCTTAGCCTCAAAAGGAAAATGCGCGAAAACCTTACAACGGTACGTGGTTCCAAGAAATCCAAGAAATCCAAATTTATTGGAAATGGCTGGTGCTGGTATCAAAGATTTCGATCGGAGGTGCGTGATTGGATTGACCACAAAACACAAGTTTTCACACATCCAAAAACATCATTTTCAGATCATGATAAGCAAGCTTTTTTTTTGTAGTTTCAAACATAGCAATGGCTCAAAATTATCTACCACCAAAATTTGGATGATTCCCCTACTAAACATGACCATTTGACCATTTTCGTGGTCCCTTAAACAGGTTTTTTCCATTTTTGAGCCATAGCCAAGCCCAAAACCTGGCAGCCTGGCAGCCTGCCGGTGCACGGCTCCACCTGCAGGTGGCGACCCTTGCTTCAGCGCAAAACCCGATGGTGTCGTTTGAAGGCACGGACACAGTCTGTGGTTGAAACGACTGGATCTTTGGAGGTAAACATGGTTTTAACATGTTTTAAAACAAGAATCGTTTCCTAAAAAAACAAGATCCTTAAATCAACCAACTGATGATGATCGTCCCAGGTAGCGCCCTGTCTGGCCAGAACCAGGGTTTCCGGTTCCCGGTTTCGATTCTTTTCCCTTGAAATTAAACATCGTTAAAGTAGTGATGATTATTTTCCCTTGATTTTATTATCATATCATGTGAGGGTTGGTTTGCTGCAACAGCTTTGCAGCTTCACTGGGATCATCCTAAGGGAGGCCTCGCGGCCTCACCAACGTTTTTCCAGCTTTTCAATAGCATTCCAAGCACATCTGTAGGGACACTCCTTTTCTGGCACCTGAGCAAAGCTCCAAACCCGAGTTCATAGTCGGTAGTCACATTCATTCCTATTCGAGATTATCAAGGAACATCCACAACCAGCTGCAAGACTCATGGGCAAATCCAGCAAATTTGCAAAGCTCTGCCAGTTGGCTTTGTCACGTCATTTACAGATACAGCACTTGGGTCCCATGCTGTGCCTCGAGTCAGCCTCGAGTCGGCGGTTCCTAGACAAATCTGCCATGACTTATGATTCATGTTGAGAAAAATCGTCTGGTTTGGGTACAGCTTTGCCAGATTTCCCATAGATTTCCACTCAAGCAATGGAGGTGTGTTTCCTAGCCTCCGGCAAGAGAGGTGCCGTGCTTGAGGCGGCCGATGTCGAAGGAAAAACCGCCAAGGCAGTGAAGCATGCCTTGGCAACTAAGCTTGGTGTCACCACATTTAGGCAAAGGCTCTTTCTGGAAGGTGATGCTGGTGAGATCCACGATGATGAGATCTTTTCTTCAGTTCCCTTAAAGGTTCAGCTGGTGGTCTTGGAATTCTGCCCGCCAGATGTGACAGAAGATAAACAAATGATGGCTGCAGCAAGGGAAAACGACACAGTCAGTCTTGAAAAGTTGCTGAAGTGTCCACGAAGTCCGAACACAAGAGATGCTGAGGGCAAGACTCTCTTGTACCACGCTGCAGAGCACGGACATGTTGAGCCCATGCGGCTGTTGCTGGAGGGGACATTGGTCGCTTGTGACCCTAATCACTGTTTCTACGTTTTGAAGTAAAAAAGATAGGGTCACAAGTGACCAGGTGTGCTCGAAGTCCCACACCTGCCACACGAAAATGGTGCGGCCCCTTTGTGGTCGCCTGTGACCCTATTCGTGCCCGAAGCATGATTTTTGGAGGAAGTCCCGCAGAAAAGCTTCGTTTTTGAGTTTCGTAGCTTCATTTTTGAAGGAAGTCTCGCAGAAAAGCTTCGTTTTTGAGTTTCGCAGCTTCATTTTTGAAGGAAGTCTCGCAGAAAAGCTTCGTTGTAGAGCTTCGAAGCATCATTTTTGAAGGAAGTCTCGCAGAAAAGCGTCGTTTTAGACCTTCGAAGCTTCATTTTTGAAGGAAGTCTCGCAGAAAAGCTTCGTTTTAGAGCTTCGAAGCTTCATTTTTGGAGGAAGTCTCGCAGAAAAGCTTCGTTTAAGGGCTTCGAAGCTTCATTTTTGAAGGAAGTCTCGCAGAAAAGCTTCGTTTAAGGGCTTCGAAGCTAGGTTTTTGAGTTTGGAAGCTTCAGTTTTGAAGGAAGTCTCGTAGAAAAGCTTCGTTTTAGAGCTTCGAAGCTTCATTTTTGAAGGAAGTCTCGCAGATAAGTTTTTGTGTTTGAGTTTCGAAGCTTCATTTTTGTAGGAAGTCTCGCAGAAAAGCTTCGTTTAAGGGCTTCGAAGCTACATGTCATTTATTTATCTATCTATCTATGTATCTATCTATCTATCTATCTACCTATCTAATTATCTATCTATCTATCTATCTATCTATCTATCTATCTCTCTATCTCTCTATCTCTCTCTATCTCTCTATCTATCTATCTATCTCTCTCGCTCTCCCTTTCTATCTTGTTATCGCTGTATCTCTTTACCTCAACTTCTAAAAACGGTCCGAACATGGTGTGTTTTGTACATGTTGACTCTCTCTCTCTCTCTCTTTCTATCTCTTTATCTCTCTATCTCTCCATCTCAACTGCTAAAGGCGGTCCGAACATGTTGGTTTTTGTGCATGTTGACTAAATGGCTGAGTCAAGTAATGTATAACCCCTCCCCCCCAACCAAACCCTAAATGGCTGAGTCAAGTAATGATCTAAGTTAAATGATCCCTCCCCCCCAACCAAACCCTAAATGGCTGAGTCAAGTAATGATGTAAGTAGAATGATCCCTCCCCCCAAACCAAACCCTAAATGGCTGAGTCAAGTAATGATCTAAGTTGAATGATCCCTCCCCCCCAACCAAACCCTAAATGGCTGAGTCAAGTAATGATGTAAGTACGATGATCCCTCCCCCCCAACCAAACCCTAAGTGGCTGAGTCAAGTAATGATGTAAGTAGAATGATCCCTCCCCCCCAACCAAACCCTAAATGGCTGAGTCAAGTAATGATCTAAGTTGAATGATCCCTCCCCCCCAACCAAACCCTAAATGGCTGAGTCAAGTAATGATGTAAGTACGATGATCCCTCCCCCCTAACCAAACCCTAAATGGCTGAGTCAAGTAATGATGTAAGTAGAATGATCCCTCCCCCCCAACCAAACCCTAAATGGCTGAGTCAAGTAATGATCTAAGTTGAATGATCCCTCCCCCCCAACCAAACCCTAAATGGCTGAGTCAAGTAATGATGTAAGTAGAATGATCCCTCCCCCCCAACCAAACCCTAAATGGCTGAGTCAAGTAATGATCTAAGTTGAATGATCCCTAAATGGCTGAGTCAAGTAATGATGTAAGTTGAATGATCCCTCCCCCCCAACCAAACCCTAAATGGCTGAGTCAAGTAATGATGTAAGTAGAATGATCCCTCCCCCCCAACCAAACCCTAAATGGCTGAGTCAAGTAATGATCTATGTCAAGTAATGATCTAAGTAATGATCAGTGTTGATGATTTTCCCTGTAATGTTTGTATATGATTGGGTTCCAGAAGTGACGCCTCAGTACCAATGGGGAAACTGGAAAATCGACTCGCCCTCGACGCCGAAAAGTGCTTTTTGTGTTGGAAGTGAGTTGATGTTTGGTGTTGGGAGTGAGTTCTTGGTGTTGGGAGTGAGATGGTGTTGGAAGTGAGTTGATTTTTGGTGTTGGAAGTGAGTCGTTAACCAAGTTTAAATAAAGAAGTAGAATGGAGACAATGGTATAGTGGAACGCAGGGGGGGTGAAGTTTAAATGAAGAAATAGAATGGAGACAATGGTATAGTGGAACGCAGGGGGGGGAGGAAGTTTAAATAAAGAAGTAGAATGGAGACAATGGTATAGTGGAACGCAGGGGGGGGAAGGTTAAATAAAGAAGTAGAATGGAGACAACGGTATTGTGGAACGCAGGGGGGGGGAAGTTTAAATAAAGAAGTAGAATGGTGACAATGGTTTAGTGGGACGCAGGGGGGGGGAAGTTTAAATAAAGAAGTAGAATGGAGACAATGGTATAGTGGAACGCAGGGGGGGGTGAAGTTTAAATGAAGAAGTAGAATGGAGACAATGGTATAGTGGAACGCAGGGGGGGGAAGTTTAAATTAAAAGAAGTAGAATGGAGACAATGGTTTAGTGGACGCACAGGGCGGGGGGAAGTTTAAATAAAGAAGTTAGAATGGAGACAATGTATAGTGGAACGCAGGGGGGGGATTTACAATAAAGAAGTAGAATGGAGACAATGTATAGTGGAACGCAGGGGGGGGAAGCGTTAAATAAAGAAGTAGAATGGAAGACAATGGTATAGTGGAACGCGGGGGAAGGGAAGTTTAAATGAAAGAAAATAGAATGGTTAGTGGAGACAATTGTATGGTGGAACGCAGGGGGGGGAAGTTTAAATGAAGAAATAGAATGGAGACAATGGTATAGTGGAGACAATTGCATGGTGGAACGCAGGGGGGGAGAGAGTTTTTAAAGGAATAGAGTTTTTAAAGGAATAGGGTCGCAAGTGACCGTTTTTTAGGGTCGCAAGTGACCGGGGATTTTAGGGTCACAAGTGACCGTTTTTTAGGGTCGCAAGTGACCATGGACCCCCATAGTAGGACAATGGGATAAACTACTGCTCACATTTGCTCATGATATTTTCTGTTTCAAATTTCACTTTCCTGGCTGATTTGGATGATCAAAAATCAATGGAACACATTCTCCAATTTGCCATTCGTAGAACATGTTCTCTCTGGAATGGCATGTTCTTGCTGAGTTTGGTTTTAGGTGGCCATGGTTGGTGCTTGAATGTTCCCCCTGGTAAGTACCTGCTCAATGACCATGTTAGTAAATGGCCGTAGACACCATGAGTGGGGACCAAAACAAGCAGGGCTGTCGACCAAAGCAAGCAACAAGAACGCCTTGGTCACCAACAACTATAATCAATATTAATCAATATTTCAACCAGGCCTCTGGGAATTCGAAGCACAAACAACACAAATCGAGACAGCCAAACAAATCAATTGAATACCGAACTCACAAAGATCAGGGTTGAATCCAGGGGAAAAAGGGGTTGACCCTATAAAAGATCATCGTCTTATCAACGAAGAATACAGATAAAACTTGATAAAACTACCACAGATCAGGGTTGTCCCCCAAAAAAACAGTTTCAACAAACAGAATTCAGTTACCATTATGACTAACAGTTCGCCATGGAAAGATCCACCATTTTCAGGAACGGTGTTTACCATCTATTGATCCACAGAAATCCAGGTACTCCGAGCCCATTTGGAGAGCCGCTTCGATGACCCGGTTGACGAAGGGGGGCCCGTGGAGACATGAAGAAACCATGACGATTCAACCATATTCAGCCAGCAATGGATAGCATTTTGGGTTTCTTAAGTGATCTACTGTCTACCTGGTACCTATCAACCTATCTACCTATCTACCTATATCTATTTGTTTGTCTGTCAATCTGTCTATCTATCTATATAATCCAGTCTAATCTAAATCTAAATCTTAAACTACTAATTTATTTATTTTATCTTATCGTATTGTATAGTATCTTATTTTTATCTTAGTAGTACCTTATTTTATCTTATCCTGACCTATCGTATCCTATCCATCTATCCATCTATCTAACCAATCTATCTATCCAATCTATCTTATCTTATCGTATCTTATCTTATCTGATCTTATCTTATCTTATCCTATCCTATCTCATTTATCTCTCTATCAATCTTTCTATATCTATCTATCCATCCATCTATCCATGTAGCTATCTATCCATTTATCTATTGTCCACGTATCCATCTATTATTTTTCATTTTTCCATTTGTCCATCTAGCTGTCCATCTACCCATCTATCCATCTATCGGTCTATCCATCTATCCATTTATCAATCTATCCATCTGCCCGCCTTTCCATCTTTCCATCCGTCCCTGACTTCCCATCCACACCTATCTATCTCCATCTATCTACAATCTACAGCTATCTACAGCTATCTACAGCTAGCTATCTACAGCTAGCTATCTACAGCTAGCTATCTACAGCTAGCTATCTACAGCTAGCTATCTACAGCTAGCTATCTACAGCTATCTATCTACAGCTAGCTATCTACAGCTAGATATCTACAGCTAGATATCTACAGCTAAATATCTACAGCTAGCTATCTACAGCTAGCTATCTACAGCTAGCTATCTACAGCTAGCTATCTACAGCTAGCTATCTACAGCTAGCTATCTACAGCTAGCTATCTACAGCTAGCTATCTACAGCTAGCTATCTACAGCTAGATATCTACAGCTAGCTATCTACAGCTAGCTATCTACAGCTAGCTATCTACAGCTAGCTATCTACAGCTAGCTATCTACAGCTAGCTATCTACAGCTAGCTATCTACAGCTAGCTATCTACAGCTAGCTATCTACAGCTAGCTATCTACAGCTAGCTAATCTAACCTAATCTAATCAAATCTAATCTAATCTAATCTAATCTATCTATCTATCTATCCATCATTCTATCATTCTATCATCCTCTCAGTATCTATCTATTTATCTATTCATCATTCTATCATTCTATCATTCTATCATTCTATCATTATCTATCTATCTATCTAGCTATCTATCTATCTATCTACCCTATCCTATTCTATTCTTTCCTATTCTATCCTATTCTGTTCCATTCTATTCTATCCTATTCTATTCTATTCTATTCTAGTCTATCTATCTATCTATCGTTCTATCTATCTATCTATCTATCTACCGATCTATCGATCTATCGATCTATCTATCTATCTACCTACCTACCTATCTATCTATCTATCTATCTATATATATATATATATCTAATCTATGTATCTATGTATCTATGTATCTATGTATCTATGTATCTATGTATTTATGTATCTATGTATCTATGTATCTATGTACAGTGGAGGACCAGCAGTTAGAATATGGGAAAATCAAACTTCCGTGTTTAACGTGAGTCCAGGATATATCTGTTTTCATATGTTGTTGAGTTGCGTTAATTCACACATAGAATTTAAAAAATAAAAAGGCCCCACACACTTAGAATATTTTGGATGTTTATGTATAGTTTGATATTAAGAGAAAACCATAAAAATCGTGTGTGTCACAGCCGTTTTCGAGGCGTCTCAAAACCCACAATCGTTTTGGACACAACTGTTGAATTTGTGTCTAAAACAACCACATTGGGTTCGTACATAATTAGTCACTTTGTGCATCAAGCAAGGCAAAGAAAAGAAACATACAGTTGGGTTGGGTTCGTTAATTCCTTCAAAACAAAGGTAAATTGCAAAACAAATGCAGCTGTATCAAAACAATCTCAGTACATCACGACATCGGCTTGCAGTTGTTGCAATTCGTTCTGCAAAACACACTCATGTTACATACCAGCTGGTTGGCAGTTGTTGTTTTTGTTTGTGTAAAATTGTGCATTTATAGGCAGTGAATGCACTTAGAATATGGTCAAGGTCAAGGAAGGCACATAACCGAACAGTTTGCAGTTGAGTTCCTTACTGCGAAGCAAGCAAGGTACAGTGTCAAACAGTTTGCAGCTGTTGAGTTCATAATTGCAACACAATGTCATCCGAGCACCGTATGCTTTACAGTTCTTGCACCTGGTACTGCAAAACACGCATGGTACAGTACCAGCTGGTTGGCAGTTGTTGTTTTTGCTTGTGTAAACCTGTCCATGTATGGGTAGTGAATGCACAAAACAATCAAGGTACAGTGCCAAAAAGTTTGCAACTGCTGAGTTCATGATTGCAAAACAATTTCAGTACAGTACCACGTAGACTTGCAGTTGCTGCATTTCGTTCTGCAAAACACACTCATGGTACAGTACCAGCTGGTTGGCAGTTGTGTTTTTGCTTGTGTAAAGCTGTGCATTTATGGGCAGCGTATACTTAGAATATTGTCAGAGTTGCCAGAGTCGCTTGGTCCATCAAGGAAGGTGCAGAACCAAACAGTTTACAGTTGAATTTGTTGCTGCAAAGCAAGCAAGGTCCAGTTCCCAACAAATTGCAACTGTTGAGTTAATAATTGCAAAACTACCTCAGTACAACACCACATGGTTTACATTTTTTGCATTTGGCACTGCAAAACACGTTGGTCGCCGCATGGTACATTCCCAACCCGTTTGCAGTTGTTGCGTCTGCCGTTTGCCTGTATAACTGTGCACTTAATTTATGGGCAACAAATGCACTTAGAATATGATCACAACTAACATAGTCACTTTGATAATCAATCAAGACAAAGAACAGAAACATACAGTTGGGTTGGGTTCGTTAATTCCTTCAAAACAAAGGTAAATTGCAAAACAAATGCAGCTGTATCAAAACAATCTCAGTACATCACCACATCGGCTTGCAGTTGTTGCAATTCGTTCGCAAAACACACTCATGGTACAGTACCAGCTGGTTGGCAGTTGTTGTTTTTGTTTGTGTAAAATTGTGCATTTATAGGCAGGGAATGCACTTAGAATATGGTCAAGGTCAAGGAAGGCACATAACCGAACAGTTTGCAGTTGAGTTCCTTACTGCGAAGCAAGCAAGGTACAGTGTCAAACAGTTTGCAGCTGTTGAGTTCATAATTGCAACACAATTTCATCCGAGCACCATATGCTTTACAGTTCTTGCACCTGATGCTGCAAAACACGCATGGTACAGTACCAGCTGGTTGGCAGTTGTTGTTTTTGCTTGTGTAAACCTGTCCATGTATGGGTAGTGAATGCACAAAACAATCAAGGTACAGTGCCAAAATAAGCTTGTAACTGCTGAGTTCATGATTGCTAAACAATTTCAGTACAGTGCCACGTAGGCTTGCAGTTCTTGCATTTCGTTCTGCAAAACACGCTCATGGTACAGTACCAGCTGGTTGGCAGTTGTGTTTTTGCTTGTGTAAAGCTGTGCATTTATGGGCAGTGAATGCACTTAGAATATTGTCAGAGTTGCCAGAGTCGCTTGGTCCATCAAGGAAGGTGCATAACCAAACAGTTTACAGTTGAATTTGTTACTGCAAAGCAAGCAAGGTACAGTTCCCAACAAATTGCAACTGCTGAGTTAATAATTGCAAAACTACCTCAGTACAACACCACATGGTTTACATTTTTTGCATCTTGGCACTGCAAAACACGTATGGTCGCCGCATGGTACATTCCCAACCCGTTTGCAGTTGTTGCGTCTGCCGTTTGCCTGTATAACTGTGCATTTAATTTATGGGCAGCAAATGCACTTAAAATATGATCACAACTAACATAGTCACTTTGAAAATCAATCAAGACAAAGAACAGAAACATACAGTTGGGTTGGGTTCGTTAATTCCTTCAAAACAAAGGTAAATTGCAAAACAAATGCAGCTGTATCAAAACAATCTCAGTACATCACCACATCGGCTTGCAGTTGTTGCAATTCGTTCGCAAAACACACTCATGGTACAGTACCAGCTGGTTGGCAGTTGTTGTTTTTGTTTGTGTAAAATTGTGCATTTATAGGCAGTGAATGCACTTAGAATATGGTCAAGGTCAAGGAAGGCACATAACCGAACAGTTTGCAGTTGAGTTCCTTACTGCGAAGCAAGCAAGGTACAGTGTCAAACAGTTTGCAGCTGTTGAGTTCATAATTGCAACACAATTTCATCCGAGCACCATATGCTTTACAGTTCTTGCACCTGGTACTGCAAAACACGCATGGTACAGTACCAGCTGGTTGGCAGTTGTTGTTTTTGCTTGTGTAAACCTGTCCAGTATGGGTAGTGAATGCACAAAACAATCAAGGTACAGTGCCAAAAAGTTTGTAACTGCTGAGTTCATGATTGCAAAACAATTTCAGTACAGTACCACGTAGGCTTGCAGTTGCTGCATTTCGTTCTGCAAAACACACTCATGGTACAGTACCAGCTGGTTGGCAGTTGTGTTTTTGCTTGTGTAAAGCTGTGCATTTATGGGCAGTGAATGCACTTAGAATATTGTCAGAGTTGCCAGAGTCGCTTGGTCCATCAAGGAAGGTGCATAACCAAACAGTTTACAGTTGAATTTGTTACTGCAAAGCAAGCAAGGTACAGTTCCCAACAAATTGCAACTGCTGAGTTAATAATTGCAAAACTACCTCAGTACAACACCACATGGTTTACATTTTTTGCATTTGGCACTGCAAAACACGTATGGTCGCCGCATGGTACATTACCAACCCGTTTGCAGTTGTTGCGTCTGCCGTTTGCCTGTATAACTGTGCACTTAATTTATGGGCAGCAAATGCACTTAGAATATGATCACAACTAACATGGTCACTTTGAAAATCAATCAAGACAAAGAACAGAAACATACAGCTGGGTTCGTTACTTCCTTCATAACAAAGGTAAATTGCAAATCAAATGCAGCTGTATCAAAACAATCTCAGTACATCACCACATCGGCTTGCAGTTGTTGCAATTCGTTCTGCGAAACACACTCATGGTACAGTAATAGCTGGTTGGCAGTTGTTGTTTTTGTTGATGTAAAATTGCATTTATGGGCAGTGAATGCACTGAGAATATGGTCACAACCACATTGTCACTGATAGTCCATCAAGAAAGGTCACAACCGAACAGTTTACAGTTGAATTTGTTACTGCAAAACAAGCAAGATACAGTACTACAAAGTGTACAAGTGTTGAGTCATGATCGCAAACAATCTCAGTACATCACCACATGGTTTACTGTTGTTGCATTTGGTGCTGCAACACATGCATGGTACAGTACCAACCGGTTGGCATTTGTTATTTTTGCTTGTGTAAAACTGTGCATTTCTGGACAGTGAATGCAGTTAGAATATGGCCACAACTGCCAGAGTCGCGTATTCCATCAAATAAGATACAGAACCGGACAGTTTATAGTTGAGTTCTTTGTTGCAAAACAAGCACTGTACAGTACCAAATCATGAAACAGTTGAGTTCATGTTTGCACAACAATTTCAGCAGAGCACCGCATGGCTTACAGTTCTTGCATCTGGTAGTGCAAAACACGCACGGTAGAGTACCAACCGTTTGGCAGTTGTTTTCGTGTAAAAGTGTGCGTTTCTGCGCAGTAAATGCGCTTAGAATATGCACGCAACTGCCAGAGTCACTTTGTCCATCAAGCAAGATACAGAACTGAACAGTTTATATATAGTTGAGTTTGTTACTGCAAGACAAGCCGTGTACAATACCAACAAAACATAAACAAAATGCAACTGTTGAGTTCATGATCGCCGATAAATCTCAGTACGGTACCTCATGGTTTACAGTTGTTTTTGGCACTGCAGCAAAACACGCATGGTACAGCACCAACCGGTTTTGCACTTGCTGCTTTTGCCTGTATAACTGTGCGCTTATGGGCAGTAAATGCACTTAGAATATGGCCACAACTACATAGTCACTGATAGTCCATCAAAGAAGGTACCGAACCAGCAAGTTTACTGTTGAGTTTGTTATTGTAAACCATGTTCTTGTTGTGTTGATGTATTGGGTTTTGTTCGTTTTCCATTGAGATTTGCGAACCCATACATTGAGGTACTCATGCGGTAGCACGGTAGAGTACCATAGATTGATGGGGAAACCCCAAAAAAAAACAGGAACGGGGATAGAGAGAGAGAGAGAGCGAGAGGAGGCTTGGAGGTAATGATTTTTATTGGGAATTACTGGGATATATGGTCGGATGTAGCTAGTTTTTCCTTAAGACAGCATACTACAAAAATATTCTATGTGTACCCCCTCGATTTGAATATTCTTAGTGCTTTTCACCCCGGGCTCAAGTATGTTAAAAATTAACATAAATCCATATTCTAAAACTTTAATCTTTTTTTTAAAATTCTAAGTGCCGGTCCGCCACAGTATCTATGTATCTATGTATCTATGTATCTATGTATGTATGTATGTATCTATCTATCTATCTATCGATCTATCTATCTATCTATCTATCTATGTATCTATCTATCTATCTACCTATCTACCTATCTATCTATCTATCTATCTATCTATCTATCTATCATTATCTATCTATCTATCTATCTATCATTATCTATCTATCATTATCTATCTATCATTATCTATCTATCATTATCTATCTATCTATCTATCTATCTATCTAGTTATCTATCTATCTACCCTATCCTATTCTATTCTTTCCTATTCTATCCCATTCTGTTTCATTCTATTCTATCCTATCCTATCCTATCCTATTCTATTCTATTCTACCCTATCCTATCCTATTCTATTCTATTCTGTTCTATTCTATTCTATTCTATTCTATTCTATTCTATTCTATCTATCTACCGCGGCTGCCATTCCCAAGGCTCGCCGCTTCCGCCTTTCCCTGCTGCAGATCCAGGGTTTAAGGCACATGGCGAAAGTGCAACAGGGGATTGGAGGAGCTGAAGATGTGTATAACTGTGTTATAGTCATAGAATAGATAACAGATAGGAACTGAGGGTCGTATTAGTACCATCCTGCTCAATATGTCATTAAATCAATAGAGGCGTTGATTCATTGAGTTCTTTCAGATGTTTTTTTTGATCCTATAGATGCGTTTGTATGCGTTTGTATTTTATCAATGTTGATCAGATATTCAACTAGATACGATATTGTAATATGTTTACAATATGAAGATCAGATCGGATCACATTACAACGAGTTTTTCCAGCAGAAAGTTGTAGCGCATCTGTCGTTTGGGAACAAACAAAGGGTTTTTTTCCATCGATGCAGGACGATATCCTCTGGTTATTTGTGCCATAGCCATGGAAAATCACCATTTTTAATAGGTAAACCATCTATAAATGGGTCATTTTCCATGGCTATGTTAAATAACCAGAGGGTATATAATGATATATAATTCCAGATACACAAATTTCAAATATATACCTAGGACCTAGGGAACCCAAACTCTAAAAAATCTTGGGGTTTTTGGAAAAATACCCGAGGATTGAAAAGCAAACCCGAGGTGTCCAAAAACGTGAGACTTTCCTAAAACTAAAAACTTTAAAGACTGCCGTGGAACAAATGTTTTCCCCCTGTGTATGTGCACAAAATGCTGTGCTTTCTCTTGTTCTTAATTACGAAAACATGAAAAAACAAACAACTTACAATCCCGCTCATAAAAACCCATGAAGAAAGTACGGGTTTAGTACGGGTTTTGGTACGGGTTTGGAATAACCGATGTTTGGTGACAAAACCGATGTGCAGAAATACTACGGGTTTGGTACGTTTTTTTTTTTTTCCGGGTTTCCGAGAGACCCGAACTTTTCCAGACAAAAATCAAAATAAATGTGTTACAAGACTGTGCAAAGGATTTGGGCACAAGTAAATCTCGAACAAAGGGGGCAAAGAGATACAGATGAATGGTTCTGTTCTATATTCCACTAGAAGCTGTGGAACAAAAGAAGGCCTTAGCAAAATTGAGGAAGAAACTCTGGATAAACCCTTTCCGGCCATACCCGCAGTATTTTTCAAATTCTTGGAATACCCGAGGTATGGTTTTATACCCGAAAAAAATTAGGGTTTGGGTTTACTAGGTAGATGTGTGTAATGTATGTATGCATGCATGTATGTACGTATTTACGTACTGTTGTACTGCAATACAATGCAACGCAACGCAATGAAATGAAATGAACTGTACTCTAATGTGATGTGATCTAATGTAATCTAATCTAACGTAATGTAATGTCATGAGGTGTTATATTAACTTATGTTATGTTAAGTTAAGATAAGTTAAGTTATTTTATCTTATGGTTAAGTTATGCCATGCTAATTCACGTTATGTTGTGTTTTGTTATGTTAATTAAACAAGGCAGTGTTGAATAATGTAAAGGGGCAACACATGTGATATGAAGCAGTGCTATGTTGCGTAGTGTTATGTTGTTTTAGTTATGTATGTAATGTATGTAAACGTGAGGATGTAGATGTACGTCAAAATACAGTATCCAAAACCACCAAGATCAACCATGGTGGGTTTTCGGTTTTTGACGGTGATTGTAGGATGGTGGCGGTTTTCGGGGTGGCAAAAATAGGCAATAGCATTCGGTCATTAGCTTCTCTTGCAACTGTTCAGGGTCTATTTGCATTGATTTCCTTGGCTTGTTTCACTGGACCATTGTTCATGATTTTTTGATTGATACTGATACGAACCATTTACGAACGCATCTTTGGGCTTATCAAAATCCATCCGGGGAAATCCTAGTAGTCAATCAATATGAAGGGACGACAGAGGGTTTTGAACACTGTTCATGTGGGTTCGGTGTCTGCAGTCGTGTTGCGTCGAACATGAATTTGGATTGCTTAGTCCATATTCTCCCGGGCATGCTGTCATAAAATCAGAACATGTTCAGCATCATGTGTGATTTCATTCACCTTGTAATTTCGGTTGTTGCTCCAAACAAAACTGCTGGTGCGGCATTTGATCCTCTGGAAAACCATTGGCGGAAGACGCGAACTGGACGGTTGGTGGAAATGGCGAAAACCAAATGCTTAACAAACCAGTATAGTTCCAATCACACTTCAGTTTGTTTGGCGGGGGTATTTCAGATTGGTCATGATTTACTGTAGTGATTATATATATATATTGTGACACGAATACTCTCGAATTTGATTAATATTCTACATAATATTAATGATATTAATGTCAGATTTTTGCCATCTCCATTTTTTTGGATGGCGAGTCTCCACGGTGAACCCCGTCTCTCAAAAAGGCGCCGTTGTTCGTGACCTGGTTGAAGCCTCGACAGAGCTGTGGTGTGCGGGCACCCACCAAAAACAGCACCGAAACGGGTGGTGGCCTTATACTTTTAAGATCTTTTAAGGTAAGATATGATAGAATTAATATGGGAAAACATTGATCTTACGTGGTTTAAATCATGGAACATATATGCATGAAGGATGCTGGATGCATACTACGAATTAAACCAACAAATGAACACCTCCCTTTCTCTTGCAGGAAGTATAATTGTTTTTCTTTTGAACCGGTCCATTACATTTCAGGTTGCTTTCACGAGTCAACATGGGAGGAAAACATTACCAACCGTAGCAATGAGAACGACGCTGAATGCCAGCGATGCAGGCAACGCAATTTATCAGGGGATGAAAACGCAAAACCACGGAGGAACTAGCAATCTTGGGACATCAAGTATCATTGCAATGTGTGTTGATATGGGTATGGATCAATACATATCAATACCTATATAGATACCATTTTTAGTGGGTTATTCACATCCATTTTAACCCAGCTATTTTGATGTGAACAAAAAAGGGGTACAAAAATGGTTTTGACCCATCCCCAGTAGCACAGCATGACGGTTTTTTAAGGCCAATACGACCAGCACATCTGACCTGGAATTGCGCGGCTGCATTGGTTGCCTGGAGGCGACGCAAAATAGACCCTGAAAATAAATGTAACATAAATGTAACATAACCCATTCTTAGTACTAATCTTCCAACTTCTATTTGGCAGGGTCTATGTGAATTTACCAGTAAGGAACATCTTGGGTTGATGTGAATTTCCGGTGAATGGGTCATGTCGGGTCATGTCGGGTCGATTTGCTGACAATTTGCAGCTAAGACCTGCAAAAGAATGGAAGGCCTGAAACAAGATGAGGGGTTAACCGGTTAACCCTGGATAGATCACGGTTAATCACGATTTGTCACGGTATTACGATTTTTATATAAGTACATATAATATAGGGCATCACAGGGGCCGCCAGAAACTTAGATGCGGATCATTCGAACATCTTCGAACTATAACACACCTAACAAGAGGTCCGATTCCACTGCAGTAGATCCAGAAAAGGACTCCAACTGTTTTGGGAGCGACTTGAGGAGACTGAAACGGTCCTCACTCTATACCAAGTTGGGCCTGGTTGATCAAATGAGGGGATATGGATGGATATGGGGGTACCATGCTTGGCTTTTGAAGTGGTACTACTTTGGGGATAGACTGATTGATAAACCAGGGGTTTTCGTTCACCCTGTTTACGTTGATAGTTAATTAGTTTGTGTCCCAAGGGATCCGACATTTTCTTGACCCAGACCCAATTGAAGTTGGTTCAATCATGTTCAATGCCCCATTCACGTTGCAGGGTCTAAATTGTGATTTTGCAGGGTCAACATTTTTATTTTATTACGGGATATAAATATATAAAAATCTGGATTTTGCTGGTAAACACACCATTCGCATGTTGAGCATTTTCCAGGAGACATCTACATGTTTGCAGGTTAGCATCTACATTTTACGGGGTTAAAAGCTTCATTATGTAGATTGGCATCTACATGTTTGCAGGTTAGCATCTACATTTTGCAGGGTTGCAATCTGCATTATGTAGATGAGCATGTACATTTCTGCAGGTTGATTAGCATTCTGCATCATTATGCAGGTTGAAGAACATAGAAATTGCTAGTTGATTCAAAATTTAAACATGTGAACATCCGTCTTTGATCATTTTGATCCATCCTCACTGCATCGCCCAGCCCATCCACTTCGACAGCGGCCTCACTGAGTATGCCATCCGCAGTTCTATGAAGGACGATGGAGCCATGTGGATGGAGCCATGGTTAGATATGTTTATATCAAATTTGTTGAACATCATCAAAGTAATAGTAATACACTGGAGTTTATAATCCATAAGATATGAACAGTAATATTAATCCATCAGAAATATCTCGCAGTTTATAAGCCCTGCCCATCAAAATCCTCATGTTCCCCATTGAAATCATTGTTTTTTAGGTGGTAATTCCTTCATCCTTGTGCTTTAAAACGCCCCCAGAAACCACAAAAAATGGTATCATTTAGGGTGTGTTTTATCATGCTACGTAGATGCACTTCTTGCCGAAGTACAATTCAATAGTGGTAGATTGCTGTTCTTTGTGGGGGTTACTACAGCAAATACAAGGGTTGGGTGCTTTAAAACCGTCCAAATTATGGTTGATTGATGTGACAAATCCAATGAAAGCCTCCCATATCCTCGAATTAAGGATGTTTCTTCACAAGCCACTGTGGGTAAATTTGGGGATAGTACAGAAAGTGTTGGGTGTCCCATATTTTCCCACATTGATGACTTTGTAATCTATATTTGCAACTCCCAACAGCCAAGCGCAATAATTGCTGTTTCTTTCTCTGGCTGTGTGTATTTCTGGCTGCGTGGATTCCATGTGGATCATGATTGTGATCGATCGATCTATCTATCCACAACCAACAGGAAACGGTGCTATCGTCCATATTCAGCATGTAGGGAGGGATGTATCGTCTTCAGCATGTAGGGAGGGATGAACAAATCTTTGTTGGTTGCACCTGTGGTTTTCATATGTTTTCATGTTCACCCGCCCTTCACATTCTTCAGTTGAGACCATGAAGTAGATGATATTGGTGAATGACTCCAATGTTTCAACATTTTTTCACTGCGCAAAACAGGGTTCACTGCCTCCACCACAGCTTTGCCAGAAAAAATCCATTCCTCCGAACCCAAAAATCTTCCAGCTCCAGGGTGAATCCTGGAAGAATCAGCCATAGGACAGAAGGTTTCCTCCTGTCAAGCTTGATGAGGTGCCTCTCCAGGGATGGCGACCTGAACAGATGAAGGATTTGAGGCTTGAAACAAGTGGATTTTGGGGTAGCCCAGACCGGAACCAATTCCATGTGGCCATTGCATTTACCCACAACCTGGGTGATTTTGGAGGTACATATTCAGAGAAACTAGTAGAATTCGGTAAACCTATGCCATAGCAATGGATGATCTTTGGACTTTCGGATCCAGGCGCTTTTTCAAACCAGGGGGATAAGCCGTCGAAACCTTACCAGGTACCATTGCTCACCTGTCGAATCTCGATTCTTCATCAATTTGAGCCCTGTGCGCACGCCTTTGATTGGCAAGTTGGCGTGTGTCTCGGCGGCAGTGGGGTTTGCGGTGGGATTGGCAGATTGAGATTCCCGGAGTGAACCATGAATTTGGGTGGGTTGTGTTTCCCCCCAAATTCATATGGCAACTTTGGTAGGGACGATTTTTGTGATAAACCCAGGGATTTATTGAAGTTGTTGTTGTTGTTGCCTTTTTCAGACAGAGCCAAAAATTAAAAATGTGCCATGGTTATGGTATGTTTTCCCGTACAGGATGGTCGTCTCATGTAGCTCAATGGGTGTATGACCTCATAGCATCTTATAATATCTTATTATATATATAATATATATATATATAGAATATCTGATATTTGGTTGGTGGTTAGGAACATTTTCTTATTTTTCCATATACTGGGAATAATCATCCCAACTGTATTTATGTGTATTAACAAGGTATAGTATTCTTGTGGTCATGTTGATGGTTATGTGTGTTCCTGAATATTGGGCGTCACCTGTGTGGTATAATCATGGGATGAAGGCCGGGCTGATAGGCACACTCATGATTGGTCACTACTGGTTTGTTTCAAAACTGAGGACCCCAAAATCCAGTGCTCTATCATAACGTTCTCGTTGACATTGCGTTTTAGAGTATGACCCGTTGCCGGACAAACCTAAACCTAACTAATCCCTTCCCCCTAATACTAAACGCCCCCCCAAAAAATCATAAACACCTCAGGTAGTTTTTATTATTAGGGTGTATTTATTGTTAGGGCTCCACTAATACTAAATTTAAAACCCTAATATGAAAAACTATTTGTTCTATTTCAAAATCGATAAGATTTCCTTTTAAAATCAAATTAAATTATTGCCAAAAATTGGATTTCGAAGCTTCCCCCTAATAGTAAATTTAAAACCCTTATTATAAAAAACTATTTTGTTCTATTTCAAAATGGATTAGATTTCCCTTTAAAATCTGATTAACATATTGCCAAAAAAATCGGATTTCGACGCTTGCGCCTAATATTAAATTATTTTTTTCTAGCTTAAAAGACGGACCCTAATCAAAAACACCCCGGGGTTGACTAGTTTTTATTATAAGGGGGTGAAACCCTGAAATGGTAGCTTCATTTTTAACTTTTTTTCTAAGGAGATCAATAAACATCAAATTGGCCAACCTCAAATTGTCCAAAATTTGAGACAGACCCTAGTCTTTATTGTTTGGGGGTGTTTAGTAATAGGGGTAAGGGATTATTGTTTTGTTGGTTACATGTCCCTCTGATCTCTTTATCGAATGGTTGATTTGCCACAATGGCTATTGATGGCTGGTTAAAACATGCTAAAATGGTTGTCTTGTCATTCAAACAAATATACCCTCAGTTTTGTGATGTTTTGTTGGTGACATCCCCATTCAAAACCCAGATGGTAGGATTCCCCCAAGATGAAACCCGCGTTTTTTTGTGCAACCAAACCTTCGATGGATACTCCATTGCTAACGATCTTTTGCTACGCATGGGGGCATCAAATAAGCAGCTCCAAAACAAAAGAATCGGAAACACACAAATGACAAATTCGCAAAAAAATACATCAACAGCTAAAAGCATGGCATGATATAGATATCTAAGTTTGGCCGGCCGGTTTTTTTTTGCTGAAAATCCCAGCAAGTTCTTCACCAAGGCACGGGGTACTGCTGAATTTCTCCGATGCACAAGGAAGGCCATGGGCATCGGGTCCCCAGGATTTGAATGCTGGAGGTTTGTCCAACAAAAATCCATGATGAACATTGGAAAATGAGGTTTTAAACCATGAAAAAAATGATGAAACATGATATAACATGATGAAATTCAGGGGTCGCCTATTTTTTTAAGACACACCAGCCATATATATATACATATATATATACATTGATATTGATGTGGGATAGGATATTGTATGAACTATAAATTAATATGAGATTTCCATGGGGATAAATCACATTTCCATCCTTGGATATGAATGATATGGGACAGGATTGGATCTCATATTGGATATGGGGGACCGCAACATCCTCCAAGTTCTTGGTCAGAAGAAAGATGGTTTCACCAATGGTTTGAGTGAGCACACCCAATAAAAGGGAAACCATGATGTGCTCCATGTAAAAAAATATACATTTGGGTCATTTCACTGGTAAATGTTCGAAACAATCAATACATATATATATATATATGTGTATGTACATATATATATATTATATTATTTTATTTTATTTTATATTATAGTATATTATATTATATTACAGTAGATTATATTATATTACAGTATGTTATATTATGTTTTATTATATTACAGTATGTTATATTATGTTATATTATATTATAGTATGTTATATTACAGTATATTATAGTATATTATAGTATATTATAAATATATATATATATATATACATACACAACCATAAATGGAGCATGATGCGGGGTTGGGCCTGCGCTAAAACTGCCAAACCTGAAGCACTGGAACACGACTCAGCGTGGGTTTGGGAAATGCTAGGCCCTGCTAGGCCCCAGGTCTTTCATTGGGGGAAAAAATGTTGAAATTCCCTGGTTGGTTCAAACATTGTTTATTTTCCATAATATATGGGATAATCCTTCCCATTGACTAATATTTTTCAAGATGGTTAAAACCACCAACCAGTTCCATATGGATGTCTGACTTCAATCATAATCATGAAACACCAAGCGTGAATCAAATAGTCGGTCTCCATGTAGTCCCCCATCAACATCCATCCATCAGCTATGCCAACACATGAGATGATCCATACAAACATCACTATTTACATGAATTGAATTTATGTAATTACTCATATTCCATCATATACATATATAACATATATATATATAACATATATACATAATGTAATGTATTCGTAAATGCTACAATATATCCAAGATAGATACCAATCAACCACTCATGATGTCTGGAGATCATGGGAACTCTTACAGGACTCAATCCATTGAAATCCCATTGAAAAATCCCAATGTCGGCTTGTTGAATCAGCAATTGTCAGCGTTAATCCCATGAATTTTCCATGAAATTGCTGTTGAAAATCCCATGTAAATCACATGAAATTGCTGTTGAAAATCCCATGTAAATCCCCATGAAATTGCTGTTGAAAATCCCATGTAAATCCCCATGAAATCATTGAAAGTCCACCTGTCCAGGCGCTTCTCGGCAACATACTTGCCCGAGGTGGCCAAAGAGCATGGCATCTCGAAATCAAAAATATGGGGATTTTGTGACACTTGAGCGTTGCTAAACCCATGAAAACCTAATGTTTTCTTATTTATATAGTCATCAATTATTATAGCTTATAGGGTTTTAAGCATTACGCCCAAAGGGACACTGTGTTTTAAATTGACAAATGATGGTTGGTTGATTAGTTCGGGGGTTATACTACCCAATATAGCATAATCTATGGGGAAGGGGGTCTGATGTCACAAGGCGAAAATTGTTTTTGCAACGCAGGATGGCTCTAGCTTCTTGCTATCCTTGTTTCTCTGGGTTCCGGGTTTCTGGGTTTCTTGTTGTTGGGCTTCCTTGGTCTCTGGGCATCCCTAAACACGTCTTGAACACATTCTCTGTACTTGTTTATATAATCTTGTTTACGTCTTTTTCGATCCTTAAATTTAAAGCCTCAACAAACTGCAAGGCCTCAATAACCCTTAAGCCTTAAACACAGTGAATCAATCCAACCTACAGAAACTCCAAATCAACCTTGAATTAACCTTAAACTAATCCTAAAATATCCTAAACACACCCCAAAACAAACCCAACCCTAAATACAGCCTAAACCAACCTTACATACTGCAACGCCCAAACCAACCGTTAATAAATTCTAAATTTTAAAGCAACCTTGAATAGCAGTCAAAAAACCTAAATGAATCAATAAACTACCTGAAATTAGTTCTGGGACAACCCTAAATAAACACCGAACCAACCCTACAATCACATTAAAACAAGCTATAACTAACTGACCTTAAATAACCTAAACCAGCCCTTAGCCTAAACCCCAACGTGTCTCCGTCCAGCTTTCGCGCTATGGCTTGGTGTTTAAAGGATCGAGCTATGGACAATCACAGTTCATCAAACTAAATGGACCATGTTCATCCATTTGCCATGGTTATGGTACATGACCAGAGGCTATAAGCAACCACTAATTGGAAAAAAACTATGGGAATCCCCTTGGTATACTGGTTGATTCAATGCTCAATTTTGCTGGTAAGATGTCAGTGTCATCCACTCTTTGTGCTGCTTTGATCTTCAAATTTGTCCAAAATCCAAAATTCTTCAAACTTACTTTCCACAAATATGGATTTTGTAATAATTTTATAAACATTATGGTGGTTGGCTTACTTTCATCTTACTTTCCCAGTGTTTCTCACATGTCTTTAGCATCTGGGGATGGATCTTTCCCCACCTTTTGGGGAAGCCCAGGTATGACTCGAGAAGTGGCTATCCGGGAGTTGGTCGCCAAAGCGGGCTACCCCGGCCCTTGCCAGGAGACGCCCTTGCTGGTCTCATGGTCGATATATCCGCAGTATCCACCATGTGACGGAAGATGTTAACGATGACTCATTTGTGACGGCTTGGGTATCGGGGATCCATGAATCATCTTCCAGCGGCAATGCCTGTTTTTGGGTGGTTTCTCTTAGCAATGGGTACCTCCCATTGCTTACACAACATGATTCTTGCTTGGCGGTTTCATAGTTTCATATGAGCAGTGTTCAAAACCCCGGTTGGTTGATGATTGTAGGGGATTAGCTGCTAAACAATACATTGGGGATTGTCACATTTTAGGAGAAACCCTATCAACCAACCATCTACCTGGGATGATGATACTATATGATACTATAGTATGTTTCCTTCTCTTAGAAGGGGATGGATGGCATGGCTCAGCCGCAGGACATTCTGGACTGCTTGGAGGTGACACGCTACCAAACAATTGCAGGGAAACCCAGGTCTAGTGATGTTGCTCGGTTGACCATGGTTGACCCCATAAAAACTAGTTCGATATAATATGATATATATATATATATATCTACCATTCACCTAGTCATACACCAGTTTTAGTTTTTTTTTTTCAGGGGGACCGGTTTGTAGTTGTTGTGGGGTTGTGGGTGTATACAGCAGTTTTTGAATATGTTTGACCCACGATGTTGACCTTTTATTAAGAACCGTCCCCCGCAAAAAAAAAGCGAGCCCACACTTATACCAAACTAAATACATGTAACATGACTATGTACTTCCGATTGATATTAGTTTTCAAACGAGTATTGCCAATAATTTCCCGAAGACCTAAATGGAGCTTTCAGAGTTTAAAACAATTGGATTTGATTGATATTATTGTTTTCATGTTAGTATTGCCAATGCTTAATCGAAGACCTGATTAGAGATTTCAGATTTTTTGAAAACATGGATTTGATTGACTTCAAGTCGTTGGGCAGCATTTGGCAAGCATGGCCCTGGATAACGATCCTCATGTGTTTCTATGGCTGCTGTCTCTCGCTCTCTCTGTTATATACTAAACCGACACATGTATATTAGTAATCACTCATGACTGCGTAGATGATATATTCTTTATACGTATACTGCACGTGTGTGCATTAAATTATATACATATTCATACAAATTCTTACAATTTCTTACATATGATATCTGCAACGCATGCACATACATGTCTACATCATCGCTGACGAACTAAAAAGAATGGGGATCCTCACCAAGTGGCAAGGAATGGTGACATCAAGCATTTGGATTAAACACATCATGTTCGTTGATGGTTATGTGAGCAACTGAAAATCGTTTATTGTCAGTAGCAATATGTAACCGTATGACATTGGATATTATATAATATATCATTTTGGGATGGGCATTACTTACCAGTGATTACATGTACCAACCACGATTTGGGGTTGGATTTTCAGCGTCATCATCGCCGAGCGGTTCAAACTGACCAATGTTACCAGTGGACATGGGAAGACAATACCCTTGAACAAGTAGGGGAATTTAGCAGAAAGTCCGACAAACACTTGTTGATTTACTCTTTGAAAATGAAATGAAACCTGACTCCCCTTTAAAATTGCAATGTTTAACGCTTTCAACGGGAAACACATGAGACTAAATGGGTCATTATCTATACCTTTGTAAAGAATCAACAAACATGTGAGTGTGTGTGTTTGTGTGATTTGCCATCAAAAATAGGATTTCCATGGATTTCCCCCCATCAACAGCCCAACAGATTTCAGAAGCTTCAATGAGATGCAATGGTTTGCGGATAGTCTACTCCTGGGTTGAAGGATCACCTGCTGAACAAAATGCTCCAACCAGTCTCTGCAATTCAGTGAATTCATTCTCTCTCAAGACAAATGCAGAGATTTATTCTCTGGCAATGCTGTCGTCCCCCAAAAGATGGAACTTAGGTCGTCCGGAATCAAAGATATTTTCCTCCATAATGGGTTCCCAACTGTTCATACCTTTTCAATATATTTGGGGATTCTGGGATTGCTCTAGATGAAGATATTCAAGAGGTCAACAAACCACCCACCTGGAGCCCCTCGCTGGATGCACTGAGGTGGAAAGTGTGTCCTACCAAGACCTTGCAAGTTGAGGGCCCTAAGATACAGCCGGTGTTTTTTTTTAACCCCCAGGAAATGGCGATTTGTTCATGAACATTTATGAATATTCGCCTCACCATCAACATTTTTGGGTACCCTATTTTCAGACAAAGCCTTAAATTTCATAATTTCATGTCTCAACTGCCGAGTATATAGACCAGACCTGGAAGGGTAGCTTAGTAAGTTGATGTAGGTTGACTTTGGGCTGTGGGCAAAACTGACCCAATGGTGATCTTTTGCTGCAAGTTTTGTGTTGGATGGTTTTCTCTATAAGGTGGCCCCCCTAGCTACGAGTTGAATTATAACCCTCTTGAATTATTTTTGACAATAGATCATCTACGAGAATCTATTATAGAATTATATAGATATTATCCATAAACCCTAGTTATTTTAGTTATATACCAACTTAGCTAACGATTTGGGGCACCACTTTGTAGTAGGGATCATGATATTTCTCTCTGGGCGGCAGTTGGAGCTAGTGGCTTCATATGGGGGATTTATACGGAAAATCCTGCCAAAAATAGATGATTTGGGGTAGCCCTATTTTAGGAAACCTGAAAATATTGATGTTTTCTACCCAACTGGTAATATTGTGGCCAAAAAACATGATCTGGTAATGGATTCGCCAGGGATTACCCAGTGCTGCCCCAGATCTTCATTGCCAAGGCTACGGCTTTCCCTATGGTGGGCCTGGCATCTGAATTCGGTTCCGAGGCCGTCAATGACGGGCACCTGTAGTCATTGGTTATGGGTCAAAACCCTGGTACCCAAACGGTACCCTAAAATAGCTGGTTGATGGATGATGATGGATGGTTATTCTCCGAAATATGGGTTTTCATGGGTTTTGACCCAGCCCCTTTTTTTGCAATTCACGCTTCGTTTTTTACGGCCATCAATTCACAGGGGAAATGGATGGTTCCATGGTGATCAACCGCTGGGGGTACCAATGCCTGGGGTCAGTGGTTGAAGGATCCAATCATCCGTCGCGTTGCTCGCGTTGCCGCTTGGTGGTTTCCAATGTGTTATAGATATGAGCTCATTATTTCATGTTTGCTGCTTCACTGCTTCACTATTTGCCACGAAACCTAGCTCTTGGCTCGACGAAGTGCTTGACTCTCTGGAGTTTCGCAGCCATGCCCCTGGAAAGACTATTTCAAACTATAAGAGAATCTTGAATCAGACTGCTGCAAAGTGGTAGAGGGGAAAGGCACAAAACAAGACAGCTTGGACATGTTTGAGATTTAGTTTAAACCTTGACAGGATTCATGCTCTCCTAAGCGGTGAGTGAATCAGGGAGACTGAGTACATTTGGGCTCCGTTTAGAATCGGGACAGCAAGTTCTTGGCAAGACCTTGAATATCCTGACAAGTTTGTTTTTCGTTTCAGACAACAGCGCAGCAGAGCTTTCAAGACCAGGGCCCCTTCTGAAACCTGAAACCCTGAACCTGAAGTCGCAAGGGGCGACCCCTTGCGTTTGTTCAAGCGTCCCTGCTGGCAAACATGCTTCACAATCGACATGTTTTCATCGTTTTTTTGGTGGCCTAAGAATGGCAGAATGATCCGGATCGGCTGGTGAATGATTCTTGAGCCCCTTATACAAGGGCGATGAGTCCAGTGTTGGAGCATGTTGGAACGCTTGCAAACAGGGTATAACAGGGTCATTGCATCCAGCTCCGAGGATGAAAGTTTCACCAGCGCAAAGAAGATCATCGAGAGATCTTCTTTGGAATCGCTTCAGATGTGTGGCTTGGCAAATTGGCTGCTGATTCAGGCTGCAAGCAGAACCGGGTGAAAACTTGTTCTCCATTTTCTATTCGTCAGATGAGGCTTGTTCAAGGCACCCAGGACACAAGAGAAGAGCTGCAAAATGCGTCCATGTTGAAATATCTTGAAGAGGTGATTTGAGTTATTTGGCATGCTTTAGCAAGCCTTTGGTTTACGGGCTATTTTTCTGAGGTCACCAGCCACAAGATCATACAACTGTTTTTTTTGCTGCTGCACGCAGTGCTCGCTTCCGTCAAGCTGACCGTCAGGCTGCAACCAAGCGGATGGAACTATGCAGGGTGTTGACATTCAAGTATATTCAAGTGGGGTCTGCAGTGCGGTGTACCTGCGTATACCTGCGTTATTATATGTTCATAACCCTATGCAACAATCCCTGTGACCCTATTCAAAAAGCATGAAGCAGGGTCCCCATCTCTTGACGGCCGGGCATTCTTGGCAGGCGATGTCCTTGTGTCAGATGCTGGTCGCGCGAGGCATTCCAGTGAACCATACTGATGCGGCTCGGCACAGTCCTGAGGAAATTTTTGTTCGAGCTGTTAGAGGATGTTAAAGGGCAAATGGCCGAACGGTTTTGGCTCAAATTATTTACCCCAAACGTGGATGGTTTCTGGTTCAGCATCTCATGTTTGAGCCCCGCCCAAATCGTGCCAAATCCAGTTTCATCTGTGCTATGCATGGGTGTCCGGGAGATACACAAAGAGCAAGTTGTTGCCTATCCTGTTTGACCGAGATACATCCTAAAACGGGATTCAGCCACAAGGGCACTCAACCCACAGAAAGACGGAGTAGACCAACTGATGTATGTTAATAGCTGGTTGGCCCTGTCATGAGGAATCTCCACTTGAAAAACGCTTGTGGGAAGTGTAGTTTAATTTAAACACGTTCAACTCAGACAGTGATGCATTTGAGATTTGGTAGGTAAGAACCCAAATTCGGTCCCTCAAAAAATGTGTTGATACTTAGGTTGATACTGTATAGATATGTATAGATGATGAACTCATTGCGTGTCAATGCGTGTGATGCGTGCCATCGTTTTCATTCGCCTCCGAGAGCCAAGGAGATGAATCAAACGGCCCTCTTCTTTGCTGCCCGCCAAGGACATGCAGACACGATTCGATACCTGATGAGCCAGGGCGCTGACCCCAATGTTGTGGATACGAATGGGGAAACTGCGCTGCTGGGCTGCCAATAGAGTTTTTTTTCATTTTTGGCTCGGAGGATGGTGGACAAAAATCTGCTGAATGGGCGGCTGGCAGTTTGTGTGACTGCGCGGGTTACTGCTGATCACATCTTTGTGTGGCCGCTCTTTGTTCAGATTTGTCCTGGGTCAAATTCCGAATCCCGGAAAAATAGGGAACCTGATGGTATGAACGATGGTCCCATGGGTCGAAACAATTTTGAGCCACGCAAGATGGTTGAAGCTCATTATGACATGCCAGCTGGTAGTGACCTGGTAACGCGTACCTCTCTGAGGCTGTTTTATGCTGTCAGGAGATTGAGGACAGATGCGGCCAAGGCCTTGTTGGAAGGTGGGGCGAATTTGGAAGCGCCTGGACGGAATCGGAAGCGCCTGCCATATGCAAGGAACAAGTCTCCAGGGAATAGAGATATAATATAGTACTGTAGGAGTAGGACTATAACATATACTAATATAATATAATGTAATGGATATTGGTACATATGATCATATCACTTCTTTTTTTGAACGGGTATGGGCTGACGTCCTGCTAATTACTTGTCAGGAATTTGCACAGGCTTTTGGTATTTTGGCAAAGGGTTGCCACAAAATGACAAGGGGATCTTGGAAACACATCAACTCGCAGCGGTCGGAGCGTCAAACAAATTCTACTGTAGACTCTAGCCTGTGGAGTGGGCACTGGCAAAGCTCGTCTACAGGCTTGAAAGTGCTACTACCCCATCATTCCGTTTTGGACACTTCCATGGAATTTGATTCACCTGTTCAGCCTTTTGGCCTTTGCACTGAGGTTGTCAACAAAGCCGGCAACACCTGTATGAGTGTGGCGCCTGCTCCTGTATTCCTTGCTTTGCAGGAGGCGCGGAAGTGGATGAACCACAGCAAAAAACGACGGGTCCATGTAATTTGATCTAATTTAATGGTCGTCATCAGCTTGACAGAATGCTGGTCAGTGCTAGGACTTGCTACAGTAAAGCTAGCAGTGAGGAGGCCAATTCCTGGTTTTCCCTCAGGTTTGGGATGTAAACAAAATTGTCCAGACGTTCCAACATGCATGCCTCAGGAGCGAAAAAAACGGCGCCTGTATGACAGCGACTCAGGCTGGCTAAGGGCAGTGCAACTTCCTGATTTACTCATCGTTTGGGTACAGCGCTTGATTGATGCGTCCCCCAAGAAGGGAAGAGGGCTTCCCAGCCAGTCAGGTGCAGGGCCAAAGCGCCAGAGGACCGCAATGGAAGCGCTGCGTGCATGGGCCAGCGAGTGGCCAGCCAAGGAGCCCAACCCCAGTACCTTGGATCTTGATGGATCTTGGTGAATGTGGGTCAGGAGTCATAGCTTTTAAAACCTTCTAAATTCAGCAGTGTCCGCAACCCCATTAGTGTCCAATTGGGGCCATGAGTGCTCGTACAGTGCTCGTATCTGACCTAGACCTGGACTGGAAAGTAATTTCCTTTTTTTTGCTGACTGTTCAGGTGTAAGCGAGAGTGTGTGTGTGTACACTGCTATTCACATGCAGAAAACTACAACTGGACATTTGATGACTATGCACGTTATGTTTTCCGAATTCATGCGCCAAAGACTATGCACGTTATGTTTTCCGAATTCATGCGCCAAAGACTACTTAACAGCAGGGGGCTGCAGGGAATGTCATAGTTCTGCAGCCAACGAAGACGGCTATGACATTCTGTGATATCGATCCGGGACGCTGGATCGACGTACCTGCCTAATCATGTCTTTCCATTTCCGCGATGGGATGTGGCTAACCCAAGAACCACCTTGCCGATTAATGATTTGGACCTGGTTTCACCTGTTTATCAAGGATGATGGACTCAGGATTCTACCAGGCATGTACAACCACATCGTCATTGCAGTTCACTTCCAAAAATCAACAGTGTGCATTAGTCATGTGTCCTATACAGACCATGACCTCATCATCCCTAATGGGGAAGAACAATCTTGGCATAGTGTGCCGAATCCGCCCTCTACGGAGGCAGAAGTTGAGCGAGTAGCCATAGGGGCTGCTAGAAGTGATGGCAATAGCCGAAGGGGGGTCAAGGACAATTGAAGGGTGGCATAAGCCGAAGGAGTGCCCAACGGGCGAATGGTGCCCATAGGGCGAAGGTGGCCATGTGCCGAAGGATTTTATTGGCCGGGAACCCTACTTCTTACTGTCATTTTATGAGTTTCCACCTTCTCTTTCAAATCAATTTACAATTGTGAGGACAAGAGATCAATTTGAAGAGATCTAGAATATAGGAAGACCTATCACAAAAGTGTGCGGACACACATAGTTTGTGATGCTCGAACCAAGCAGAATGTCAAACACGGTAGGGACCTTATCGCTGCAGATGTGCGTACGATCTTGATTCATGTTTTCGAGTTTTTCTACTGAGCGAACACTTAAAACCAATCCAATAATTGAGACCATCGTCTTGTGAAGTACCTCCTTCGCCATAGCTTTTTTTCACTGGGATGTGTTAGCTACCGACAGATACAAGGCGCATCTATGGGCTCACAGTGGGCCCCAGTTGTATGTTCACTAGTTGCCCTACATCCAGAGCACACCTACAGCATGCCTTTTGGACAAGCCATTTTTTCTGGAAAACTTTTTAGTTCCTTTCGTTATGTTGACAACCGTCTGCTTTTGGGTCCACAACAACTCACTGATCGCCTTCGACAAACTTGCTTTTGGAATTTAGACTTCTACACCTCGCCCATTCCTTTGGAAGAAGTACAGGGTTTTGATGCACTTGGATTCAACATCAATCCACATCAACGTACCATTACATCGGTATTGCCTTGGGACACAGTGATACGCACTTCCGCTGGTTTTGGACCTAGAAGCTCCATGTATACAGGTCTCATTGCTCGAACACGTCTAATTTTACAAAATACTTTTCCTCGTGAACTTCAACTTCCTCAAGTTCAAGACCTGCTCGCCCTTCATACCCTTCAGGAACCTAGATACCGCGAATGCATTCCTCAGATCATTTCGATTGCCCGCAGTTTTGGACACAAATGGACCAGACAACAATTGACACCGTTTGACTGAAAAGAAGCCGTTGTAGCTGCATTTTGGTTTTGTGCTTTTCATTCCAATTGCAACTTTGCAACTGTTCAAACGTTTTTCTGCAACATCCCACCCAAAACGCCTGGCTCGCAGTGTGATATTTGTTTTTCCGTAATTGATTATATTCAGTTCTCCAGCTTAGTTTACGTCCGTTGTTCTACTCTATATGGTTCACGGTACTGCAACACACTGGCTTAAGTGTTATATAACTGTGATTTAATCAATCCATTTACTGTTTTTCATCACTGCGTTCTATCTCAACCACCTGACCTACGTGTTCTACGCGTCGGAATCTCAGTTTTTGGCGAATTCTGCCCTTCGTCCATAGACAACTAATAAACGTTCATTTTAAACGGATTTGTGGAAGAACAAGAATACAATCGATTTGTGTCCATTTCATTTCGTGGTATCCATGTTTCAATTGAAGTGCAGTTCTCTTCACTTTTTAACACTCCAAAGTCATACTGTCCTTGCTCTATTTGTTCCACGCGTCGGCAACCCAGAAGTGTCACCTTCCTTATGAAGACATATGTATATATGTGTATACCGCTCTCCACACGCAAAGTGTTGCGCAATCTGCAACAAACAATTGATGTTCGTGAGGGACAAGGGCACGATAACTTTGGATTGCATCATATTCAATTATTTCGCTAATACAAACTTTGGATTGCATCATTTCAATCATTTCGCCAATAACAATTAACACCTTTTAATCTAACCATGTCCTTTCCATTTCGACTTTATTTATCGCGATTTCTTTGATCTACGTGGTCTACTTGCTCTACACGCAGTCTTTCAGAATTTGCCTTCCATGTGAAGGGGGTGCCCAACGGGCGAATGGTGCCCATAGGGCGAAGGTGGCCATGTGCCGAAGGATTTTACTGGCCGGGAACCCTGCTTCTTACTGTCATTTTATGGGTTTTCACCTTCTCTTTCAAATCAATTTACAATTGTGAGGACAAGAGATCAATTTGAAGAGATCTAGAATATAGGAAGACTTATCACAAAAGTGTGCGGACACACATAGTTTGTGATGCTCGAACCAAGCAGAATGTCAAACACGGTAGGGACCTTATCGCTGCAGATGTGTGTACGATCTTGATTCATGTTTTCGAGGTTTTCTACTGAGCGAACACTTCAAACCAATCCAATAATTGAGAGCATAGTCTTGTGAAGTACCTCCTTCGCCACAGCTTTTTTTCACTGGGATGTGTTAGCTACCGACAGATACAAGGCGCATCTATGGGCTCACAGTGGGCCCCAGTTGTATGTTCACTAGTTGCCCTACATCGAGAGCACACCTGCAGCATGCTTTTTGGACAAGCTATTTTTTCTGAAAAACTTTTTAGTTCCTTTCGTTATGTTGACAACCGTCTGCTTTTGGGTCCACAACAACTCACTGATCGCCTTCGACAAACTTGCTTTTGGAATTTAGACTTCTACACCTCGCCCATTCCTTTGGAAGAAGTACAGGGTTTTGATGCACTTGGATTCAACATCAATCCACATCAACGTACCATTACATCGGTATTGCCTTGGGACACAGTGATACGCACTTCCGCTGGTTTTGGACCTAGAAGCTCCATGTATACAGGTCTCATTGCTCGAACACGTCTAATTTTACAAAATACTTTTCCTCGTGAACTTCAACTTCCTCAAGTTCAAGACCTGCTCGCCCTTCATACCCTTCAGGAACCTAGATACCGCGAATGCATTCCTCAGATCATTTCGATTGCCCGCAGTTTTGGACACAAATGGACCAGACAACAATTGACACCGTTTGACTGAAAAGAAGCCGTTGTAGCTGCATTTTGGTTTTGTGCTTTTCATTCCAATTGCAACTTTGCAACTGTTGCAACTGTTCAAACGTTTTTCTGCAACATCCCACCCAAAACGCCTGGCTCGCAGTGTGATATTTGTTTTTCCGTAATTGATTATATTCAGTTCTCCAGCTTAGTTTACGTCCGTTGTTCTACTCTATATGGTTCACGGTACTGCAACACACTGGCTTAAGTGTTATATAACTGTGATTTAATCAATCCATTTACTGTTTTTCATCACTGCGTTCTATCTCAACCACCTGACCTACGTGTTCTACGCGTCGGAATCTCAGTTTTTGGCGAATTCTGCCCTTCGTCCATAGACAACTAATAAACGTTCATTTTAAACGGATTTGTGGAAGAACAAGAATACAATCGATTTGTGTCCATTTCATTTCGTGGTATCCATGTTTCAATTGAAGTGCAGTTCTCTTCACTTTTTAACACTCCAAAGTCATACTGTCCTTGCTCTATTTGTTCCACGCGTCGGCAACCCAGAAGTGTCACCTTCCTTATGAAGACATATGTATATATGTGTATACCGCTCTCCACACGCAAAGTGTTGCGCAATCTGCAACAAACAATTGATGTTCGTGAGGGACAAGGGCACGATAACTTTGGATTGCATCATATTCAATTATTTCGCTAATACAAACTTTGGATTGCATCATATTCAATCATTTCGCCAATAACAATTAACACCTTTTAATCTAACCATGTCCTTTCCATTTCGACTTTATTTATCGCGATTTCTTTGATCTACGTGGTCTACTTGCTCTACACGCCGCTACCTCAGAGTGCCTTCTTTGGAAAGACCTGTCCATGAAGATGCAGGTGCGTATACACCTAATCCCAAGCATGAATTTCATTTTCGAATGAGTTCAACGTTGCTTATATTGACGTGATCTGCTTGCTTCATTAGGCAGTCTTTCAGAATTTGCCTTCCATGTGAAGGCCTTTGTGTGTGTGCACACTGCTATTCACATGCAGAAAACTACAACTGGACATTTGATGACTATGCACGTTATGTTTTCCGAATTCATGCGCCAAAGACTATGCACGTTATGTTTTCCGAATTCATGCGCCAAAGACTACTTAACAGCAGGGGGCTGCAGGGAATGTCATAGTTCTGCAGCCAACGAAGATGGCTATGACATTCTGTGATATCGATCCGGGACGCTGGATCGACGTACCTGCCTAATCATGTCTTTCCATTTCCGCGATGGGATGTGGCTAACCCAAGAACCACCTTGCCGATTAATGATTTGGACCTGGTTTCACCTGTTTATCAAGGATGATGGACTCAGGATTCTACCAGGCATGTACAACCACATCGTCATTGCAGTTCACTTCCAAAAATCAACAGTGTGTGTGTGTGTCCAAGCTTAGACTTAGACAGTAATTTGTGAATTTGGACATAAGATGTTTTGGCAATGGATTGAAGCATGATTTTTGGATCCAGATGGACATTAGACCGGGCCAAAATGATGATCCGGGAAGCATGCCACACTTCTTGCAGCTACTCAGCTACTTGCAGCAACGTCTTGCATGCTGAGGAAACAAGCAAGTTAACTACAAACAGGAGGACTGACGGATATTTCCTGGAGTTTGATTTATGTATATACAATTATATATACATATATGTTTATATAAAAACATATTATCACAGTTGGATTTCCCTGTTTATACATTTGCACACATTATACATACCCAGACCCACAAAATCCAAAGATATTTTAGTCGATGTGGTTTAAATATGTTTAAATTACTTTTCTGTTTTACGATCCCTTAAAAACCCATCGTTTGAGTTTGAGGTTTGGGTTTGAGGTCGCTAAACATATTGATCATCTTGGTCGTTTCATGAAACAGTGATCGCGGTCCGGACCGGCATCCAATTCCCCTCAAGGTATATCTTTAGAGTGGTAATTTTGATCAAGGTTTATCTTAATCAGGTAAATCCAGCAAGCAGTTTTTCATAGTTTTTCCCCACATCTGTGTTCCGCACTCCCGTCCGCCGACCGCCTGCTCCGTCCCGTCCCGTCCGCCCCCTCTCTGTCAACCCTTTCAGACACAACATTATCACACACCACACACACGCGCACACACATGCACACAACTCTTTCACACACAACTCCGTCACACATAACCCTTTCACACACACAACCCTTTCACAGACACGCACACACATACAACATGGTCAGACACACACACACACAACCCTTTCACACTTTCACACACATCTCCGCCACACAACTCTTTCACGCACAAAAGGCTTTCACACGCAACTCTGTCACAAAACTCTTTCACACACAACTCTGTCACCGCAACTCTTTCACACACAACTTTGTCACACACACACACCTTTGTCACATACAACTCTTTGACACACAACTCTCTCACACACAACTCAGCACTTGGTGGCATTGACATTACTTTTGTGTGGCATGCGTGACACTGACGCTCCTTTCGTGTGGCAAGCGCAGCACTTGGTGGCACTGAGTTTGGTTTGATGGCGCGCTTGGTCGCCCTGGTCGCTTTTGAAGCTGCTCTCTTTTGTGTGGATGGCGGCATGGATACTTTTGTATGGCAGGCGCGGCAGTTGGTGACACTGACGCTCCTTTCGTGTAGCAGGCGTGGCATTGCGGCACTGGCTCTGGTGGCATGGGGGTCTTTTGCGTAACAGACGTGGCATGTGGTGACATCGATGGTGCTTTTGCGTGGCGGGCGTGGCATTTGGTGACAGGTGACATTGACGTGGCTTTCGTGTGGCAAGTGCTGGCAAGCGTGGCACTTGTTCGGTGACACAGCTCTGTCATACTCACACAACTCTTTTACACGCGACTCTGTCACCGCAACTCCTTCACACACAACTTTGGTACTGTACACACAGCTCTTTCACACAACTCCGTCACACATAGCCCTCTCACACATACACAACCCTGTCACACACACACACACTAGACAAGAATGGATCTTTGAAAAGATCCGTCAGGAACTGAGTCCTGTAAACATACAATTAGACAATAGTTACATATAATATATATATATATATACATATATATATATATATATGGTGACCACCAGCTGCGGCTTATATGCGCCCAGGTGCGTCACCACAGTCCCGCAGGTACGTTTTCACGGGTCCCGGGGAGGTGTCTTCATTGGTCACCGACCCCCCCGGGACCCCGGTGACCCCCTGCAGTATTATGATTATTAGAAAGGGAGAGGAAAGAAGAAAGAAAAGAGAGAAGTTTTACATCTATTCAGATGATACACACACACACAAACAACATGGTCACACACTTGTATGGTCACACACACACACAACTCCGTCCCACACAACGCTTTCGCATACAACTCTGTCACACACACACAACTCTTTCACACAATCTGTCTTCCACCATCTCCTTTATCAGCCCTGCCTCTCCCATACCATCTTCACATTGTGCTTCGTGGAAGAAGCTGACATGCGGGGTAGTCTGGTCCTTTACTTATTCAGCATTATTCAGCTAGATGGTGAAACATGTCCTTCTCTGGTATGTCAAAAACGCTTCAAACTGCACGTTTGCTTGGCAATTCACCCAGATTTGCGGGCGTTTTGCCGTTTTTTTTTTTGTCGTTGTTTTCAAGAGAAAATTCCGAAGTATGTGTTCGCCCACCATTTCTGAAGTTCGACCTAGACATTTGGAATCACTCGGATGTGCTTCCAAATCCCTAAGAAACGAAGACACACCCTTGGTGGAAATAGGGATGCGCAACCCAATCCTCAATGCAAATTGGATCAGGTTCTTGCTAGATTCTAGTTCAAACCCAGTGAAGCACTTGAACGCAATGGTTTTGCCCAAAAGTGTTCGTTTTGCCGGACTACCATTTTTCCCGCCGAAAAATCTAACACAGCACGACGACCTATTTGTACTAGAATATTTTGGCCGCTTGTGGATCTAGGATGATCTAGGTATACATATTTGTTTTTGAGTAGAAACACGAGGACATGCATGACATATGCACCTATAGTACGTGCAGTAAAGGCAGAATACAGATACACTTCATGTTTGGACAAATCTGGTTAGCGATATTCATTGATTTCATTGATGTTCGTATGTTGCTTGTCGCAGTGAAAGGACATCATCAACAAAACTGATTCCTATGCTGTTCTTGGCAAGTGCCCAAAAGAATGCGCGGCACAGCTGCGCATCTCGGAGAAGAATTTTGTGGCAGATCATGCCCGGTCTCTTAACAGCGAATTGGGTGCAGGTCACGCTTGTCTGCCGGATGGTTTTGTCGAAGTGTGGGACAAACCTACAAGATGTGGGGAATGACTGCCATTTGTTAATTTGAGCAGCCGATCCGCGCCCCCAGCGGCCGCAGCGGTGTCGACCCCATGCCCATGCAGTGGTCAACAACAGTGACGTCTTCAGTCAGAGTGGATTTTTGTGAGAGACAACGGAGGCCACAGGTATGGCTGAGTGAGACAGTGTAATCAATCATGTTGAAGTTCCTGGGGCTTTGTTTTTGGGGGTATTGTGTTTCAAAGAGGCAAACCAATCAACCCGCAAATTGCGCAATTGCATATATACCGCTGGCCACAGCCTGGGGAACATGCTTTGACATGTGTGCAGGCCAGGCTCAAATATGACATGGTGCTGACGGGTACATCCAAGGTTCTTCGAGAAGCAGCCGTGGTTCGAGGATCTGTCGCCTGAGGACGCAAGATTTTGGGCGCATGCGGGCGGTGTTGCAGACCTATCAGACGTGGTCTTGAGAAACAATGAAATGAGAGGAGGCTTTTTTTAAGATATAATTTAGGTGTAGATTGCAGCTGCGCCTTTGTGCAAATTCAAACAGCCGGCGCAGCATTGATCACATCCAATCTATTCAAATCAGTTATTTGGTTCTTTAAACCTTTAGCCTTTCGTTTTTGTTTCATGTGGAAACCGTTGGCTGGTCTCGAGGCTGGCTGTGCGCTGGATGGATCATAGTTCCCCCCTTTCTGGGCAGGTTCACAATGTTTCACATACGTCTGTTTTTTCAACAAATTTGATGCCTGATTTTTTTTGTCACCATGGCCATGGACCAAGTCACATTGAAATTCACTATGTGGGGTCAAACACACTGCTGGTCTTGGTAGTAGTTAGTCCTCGGATGTTTTCGCTGCCTTTACACCAACCATATCGAGAAATGGTTTCGGATGGAAACCCTGGGTTCCTTCCCACTTTCTCCGATTTTAGCCCAGCGACTATCAGAGAACATTGCTGGTTTAACCGCCTTATTTTTGATGCTGAAATCCGGAAAACGATTCAGTATTTTTTCTGTAGATTTGCCATGGAAATGTCAAATGGGGGCCCACCATGTTTGCGGTTATCTTCATGGCTGAATCAAACCGAATTGCAATGTTTCAAGATATCTCAGGTTAATGATGATTGCGTCCCTTCCCATTTGCAGATTTTGAGGCAAACAATCCTTATTTCATTCCTTTTTCGTTTGTCAATCCTATGTGTGGTTCGCTCGGCACCCCAAGACCACAAACCAGCCCTCATCCAGGAGTGGTGCCAGAGCGTAGGGGTCATTGCGGATGAGGAAGGTGTCGCTGTGGAGGCCATTAAGGCCTGGGGTAAGGAGTTGATGGGTTGGTGGCTTGGATGGCGACTTGAGTGGGGTTGTTGAGCTGCGTACCTGCAAGAATAGGGATATCTAAGCTACGCAAGAAAAATGTGTGTGTTGAAAGCCAGTAAAAGTGGGATTTGAGTTTGAAAACGACAACATATGTACATTTAAGCTGTGAAGACTTCCCCTGAGCATCGCATATTGATTAGAATCAATATTTTGAGGCTCTGAGATATTGATTTGCTTGGTCAACTTGCAAATCAATATTTTTTATTGATATTTTTCTTGATAGCATATTGATTTGAAATATTGATTCATTTCTTGATAGCATATTGATAGGTTTGTGAACCCAATCAAAATCAAAATCAATATCAATATCCTGCAGCTGTTTGGCTCTTTGAGCTGTTTTGTTTTTCAGCTTGCAATTTTGGAAATATCTTGGATAAGGTCTAGGCTTGGGCAAATCCAAGTCAAGGTCTTGGAAAAGTCCAAACAGGTCCTGGAAAAGTCCAAAGGTCTTGGAAAAGACCAAGGTTTTGGAAAAGATCTGCACCTGCAGGTCTTGGAAAAGACCATGTCTGGGGGTAGGGGTGGGCCCAGGCACCAGCCCAAACCCTGGATAGATGTGGGGCTTCTCTATGATTGCTTGAAAAAGCATGAGAAGTTGGTGCAGAACTTGGGGGGCTATGAGCATCTGAGCTCAAGCTCTAGCCCAGCTCCCAAAGCACTGTTGGATCTGAAGCCATTGTGGTCAGACCTGTTGGTTCTGGAACCCAGTGGCATGATCCATTCACAACCCCTGAGACAAGCATTGCTGTCTCTATTAGTGGAATTGCCTGAGCTGAACACCACTGACCACAGTGGGCAGGTGTGGTGCAACTTGAAAGTGGAGCGACTGAACTGCATGCTCACCCACTGCAGGAAGCTCCAGAGGGAACCCAGCTGTTTGACAGCAGTAGCTTGCAAACTTACCAGGCTGCAGTACCAAGCTCTCATGGAAGGCTTGAAAAAGCTCAAACTGAGCAATGAAGATCAGCTTGGAAGAGCACCTGCAAACAAGAAGCTTGGAAAAGCACATGCAGCCCAGGAGGATTTGCTTGGAAAAGCAGGAGCAAGCAAGAGGCAGCTGGTGCCAAGGGACAGTGATGTGACCATGGGTTCTGATGATATCCCTGATATGTTCAAGACCCCAGCATCCAAGAAGGCAAAAGCTGCCAGTGGTTTGGAAAAGCCATCTCCTTCTTCCTCCAAGCTGGTTTCCCAGCAGAGGCCAGGGAGCAGGCTGCATGCAGCCATGGGCTATGACTTGGAAAAGTCAAGGAAGAAGGCCAAGCCCAAGGCCAAGCCTGTGCTCAAAAGGCCTGCATGTCTTGGAAAAGGCACTTTGAAAAAGCCTGCCAGTCTTGGAAAAGACTGCCTTGGAAAAGGCACTTCAGCTGCAAGAAAGCCATGGGTGAAGCTCAGGCAAGTGGACCCAGAAAAAACCAACCCCAGGTCCTATATCCAGGGGATGGTTGAGGGTGGCAAGATGCACCTGATTGTGGAGATCAGTGCAAAGATGACTCCACACTATAAGGCCTTGATTGGCAAGATCAGGGAAGCCTTGGAAAAGGACAACCTGACCAAGGAGGAAGCCCTCTCTATGAGAGCCAAGCTCTTGGAGCAATATGGCTCATAGGAGGCTTCCATCCCAAATGCCTTGGAAAAGGCAAGAGCATCAGGTGCAGCATGGTCTTGGAAAAGACTAGAAAGGTTTTGCAAAAGACCTAGACAAGGTTTTGGAAAAAGCCTTATAAAGAAATGTCTTGGAAAAGGCTTCAAAAAAGTTTTGGAAAAGACTGTAGAAAGGTTTTGAAAAAGACTTAGACAAGGTTTTGAAAAAAAACCTAGACAAGGTTTTGGGGAAAAACCCTTATATAAAAAGGTCTTGGAAAAGACCTAAGAGGGTGTTGGAAATACCCAGAAAGGATAAGTCTTGGAAAAGACTTGTATATAGGCACTACACTTTTGCTCTGTGTGAAAAAAATGCAGTACAGCCAGGTGCAGCTGTTGTAGTTTGTACCTGTGATAGTGCAACTCTGGGGGTGAGGGGGAACTTTCATGCATGTCTGCAGCTGTTTTTGTTCAGTTTGAGCAGGTTGCAACAACACACAGCTACATGCAGGTACAAGCAACACACACACATATATATATATATATACACATACACACACACAGACACACACACACACACATACACTTCTACACACACTTCCACACACACTTCCACACACAGGCACAACACAACCTTCAGCCACTTCCTTTGTAGCTGAGCTGTTGGTTGGCTTGGAAAAGCTTTCTTGTCCTGGAAAGGGCTTGCTTTCTTGGAAAAGAAAGCCAGCTTTCTTGGAAAAGGAAGCCAATTGGGTGGCCAAAGCTTGGAAAAGCTATGCAGGAGCCTGAAGGGCCACCCAACAAGAAGGGGAGGCCCTTTGGGCATGGGACCACATCCCATGCCAGGAGAGAGAGGAGGGCCCACATGCAATGGTCAGCCTTGGAAAAGGATGACCCAGCCAGCTCCCAATGCTTGGTGAAGCATCTGGCAGCCTTGGAAAAGGCCCAGAAGAAGTGCCAGGAGAAGCTGGCAACTTCTCTGGCACAGAGCCTTGCCAAGGAGGGTGGGGGGGGTTCCAAACATCTTGGAAAAGATGGGAACCCCAGGAAGGTTCGCCTCACCCCAGCAGGAGCTGGAGAGCAGGCCAGCTCCTCCAGCTCTGGCTTGAAAAAGCCAGAGAAGAAGAGGGCCAACAAGTCAGACTTGGAAAAGTCGACTAAGGGATTGGAAAATCCCAAAAAGAGCAAGGGCTTGGAAAAGCCCACAGGCACAGGCTTGGAAAAGCCCACAAAGCCTGTTGTCATTGTGGACTGGTACAACACCCTTTTTGTGGGTGATTCAGTCCCAGTGGAGAACATCACCAGCTTGGAAAAGCTGTGTGCCTCCTGCCATGTGACTGTGCTCTCCTTTGTGGCCACCAAGGCCAGGAAGGAGAAAGTCCTGCAGGACATGGAGCTCATGCTCCCAGACCACCTCCAGCAGGTCATCTGCAAAGAGACCTGCTGGAAGAAGGTGGGGCGCACAGGCAAGTGTGCCTGGGCCTGGGAGTGGGGAGCTGAAGCAATCTTTGATGATTGCCAAGCAATCCTCAAAGAAAGCATGGAGTGGGGGTTGGAAACATACCCCATCAACACCATGCAAGAAGGCCATGCTTGGGCAGGTGGTGGGTATGAGACCTTTGCTCTGGCAGTAGAGGCATACCTGAAGGACCACTGGGCCCAAGCATGGCCTTCAGTGCTTGGAAAAGCACCTTGGAGCTTGGAAAAGCTCCAAGAGGCTTGGAAAAGCCTAAAGTTGCTTCAGCTCCCCACTGGCTTGGAAAAGCTAGCATGAGTGACATGGCTTGGAAAAGCCTGCAGGGCAGGTCTGCATGGATGGGGCTGCATGTTTGGTTTTTAAAACAGTTTATTTTTGTGAAACCAAAAACAATCAAACCTTATCATTAACATTCTATATGGTTTGTGGTGTTTATGGTCTAAACATGCAGCCCCTGAAATGCAGACCTTACACAAATGGCTTGGAAAAGCCATAGAAACACCAGGCACTCTTGAGGCTGCAAAGAAACCAACCAACAAACCAAAACAGTTTCAACTTTACTTTGTTTGTTGTTCAAATGCAGCCTCAAGAGTGCCTGGTGCAGTGGCTTGGAAAAGCCACTCATGCATGCAGCAACAGGCTTTTCCAAGCCTGTTGCTGTTTTTGTGCTTTTTTTCCATGTTTCACATGTACAGTGTACAGTGTACAGTCAGCTTGTACAGGCTGTGTTTTTGAAGGTGTAGCTGGTAACACACCAGCTACACCAAAGACTAAAAAATAATGAAAAATGAAATATAAAAAATAATATAAATATAATTAATTGAATTTAATAAGAAATATATTTATATAATTATATAAGGATAGTTAAGTGAATTTAATAAGAAATATATTTATATAATTATATAAGGATAGTTAAGTGAATTTAATCAGAAATATATATATACATGCATTTTTAAAGAAAATATATGCAGTAAATATATGGTTTAGAAAGATGTTTATATATTTATATATATATATATATATTTAATAAATATATATATATATACATATCAATATTTGAATTTAAATATATAGATATAAATAAAACAAATACAGTTTCATGCACAATGTATGCATTTACATTCTTTACATGTTTCTTCAAGGTATTTTGTTTTTTTTTCTTTTGTTCTGAATTTTTGCACATGATTATTCAAAATGTTTTGTTTTTTGTGTTTCTTGTGCTCTGTTTTTTTGGTGCAAACACAAGTAGAGCCAGTCAAGAACTTGACAAAACTAAACTCTGGGACAACACAAAAACCACAGGCTTGGAAAAGCCTGAAAATTTTGAAGCCTGCATGGAAGTGCCCAAGTAAAATTCAAAACAGACCTGCCCAAAACTCAATTGTTTTGTTTTGTTTTTGCAATGTTCTTGCAAATTAATTTCTTGGGTCCAAGCTGGCATGAAATCTGGTGAGACTCACCTGTAAAAATAAAATATAACAGCACAGGTTTTTCCAAACCTGTAACTTTAAAACTCTGGAGACCATCAAATTCAATTTGACACAGTTTCTTCAAAAAAACAAACATGTCTGATTTGAACAGGACAAAACACATAAACATTCACACAACAAAAATTTGATTTGCAATCTAAAAAAAATCAAGCAAAGATATTGATGTTTTTTTGCACTAAAAGTAAATTAAACATTCCCTTTAATCTCAACCCAGGCAAATGCCAGAAGAAAAATAACAACAACATAAACCTGTTGGTTTCAGTTTTGAACAAAACCACTGGATAAATATTTTTTCAAAAAAACAATTAAAAAATATAAGTCAGATCAAATCTGATCAAATCTGATCAAATCTGATCAAATTTGATCAAATCTGATCAAATTTGATCAAAAACAAGTTTTGATCAGATTTGATCAAATTTGATCAAACTTGATCAGAATTGATCAGATTTGATCAGATTTGTACTTGTCTATTTTTTTGTAGTTTTTTTTGAAAACAAAGTTAATTGGTTGATCTGTGCGCCAACAAATTTGTAGGACATGAATTGTCCATTGGATTCAAAAATAAAAACAAAAATAATGGTGTTTGTTCAACACAATGCATTTCATTTAAAAATATTTTGCATTTGTTTTTTTAGAATCAAATATGCACATATATGTTTTATATATATATATATTTTTTTTTTCAAAGCACTTTTACACTAACAACAAAATATGTTGGAAAATGCAATATATGTTGTTAATATTTTCAAAGAATGCAAGCTAGTCATTGGAAACATTTTTTGATGACATAAACATATAAACGAATTTAGCGCATACATGTTTTTGGACTTGGAAAAGTCCATGTGTTTATTAAAAAACAAAAAACAAATATAACATATTGTTCCACTAGTTTATTATCAAACATGCAGGTGTGGTTGAAACATTTGGTTTGTTTAAAAAATCTATATTACATGTTGTATGGTTTGGGGTGTGGTGTGTTAAATGATTTGGGGTGAAATATAACATGGGTTGCAAAACATATATATATATATGTATTTGAATATAACTGTATGTATATATAGTTATGTATATATGTATTTGAATATGTATATATATATATATACTTATTTATTTATTTATGCAAATAAATAAATAAATATATATATATACATATAAAAAAACATGCATGCATGATGCATGTGGCAGTTTTGGTTCAAACTTCTTGTAGCAGTTAGCTAAGCAATTTGAAAAAAAACACACAAAGCAAAACAAAACAAACAAAGCAATGGCACCAAAGAAAGCCATGAAAGGCATGAAGGCAAAGGGCTTGGAAAAGCCTAAGGGCTTGGAAAAGCTAAAGAAAGTTATGAAGAAACCAAAGGCTTCCTCCAGCAAGCCTGGAAAGGCTAATAGGCCTGGAAAGGCTAGCAAGCTCAGCAAGGCCAGCTTGGAAAAGTTAGGCCAGATGAGCTTGAAAGACAAGATGAAGGCAGCAGCTGAAGGGGCTGAGGACCCAAATGAAGCTGCCATTGTCTTGCATGACAGCATGTCAAAGCTGGAGAAGTCAAAGGCTTGGAGCAAACACCAGACTGCTCTGAAGCATGGCTCCAAGCAGGAGCAGGCAGCTTACAATGACTTGTCCAAGAAAGACAAAGGCATTGCAGCTGCAGCCTATCTCTTGGAAAAGGAAGGCAAACAATTCATGACAGCCTTGAAAAAGGTGTCTGTGGGAGAAAAGGTCACCAAGGCTGACAACTGGGAGACAGAGCTGCAGATGCTGGCCAAGTTCACACCAGAGGAACTTGACCTGCATCTGCAATCTGGAAGAGTTGTCTGGAGAGAGTGCCCTTCCACATGGGGTGCTTATGAATATAAGGACACCCAGTGCTTCCAAAGGGAGATCACCACCAACAGGGCCAAGGAATGGCAGAGTGGGGTGGAGTATGATCCAATGGAAGAGGACTTGGAAAAGTTCATGGATCTCTTCACCAAAGAGTGCCATTCCTTGGAGGTGGATGATCATCCCAAGGGCAAGGGCTCTGGAAAGAGCTATGGGAAGGGCAAAGGCCTTGGAAAAGGCAAAGCCAAGAACAAGAGCAACCAGGACACTCCTGATGACAAGCTGGATACCTTGGAAAAGGTACTGAAAGCTTGCAAGACAGCCAGGAACATGGTTGCATCCACACAGTCAGACTTGGAACTGGCTTTGGAAAAGGCTAAGTCCAAGCTGAACAAGGCTGGCAGAGCATCTGCAGAGACTGCTCTCAAGAAGCTTGGAAAAGCTCTTGGTGACCTGAAAGCCATGTTGCCTGGAAAGAACAACAATCCTGCTTCCATCAAGAAGAAGCTGATGGATGTGGCCCAAACTGTCAAGGAAGCCAAAGATGAGACCAAAGAGCTCAAGAGTGTTGGTGGCAAAGCCCAGTCCACAGCTGGAAGCAGGAGAGGCAATTGATTTTGGAAAAGGTCAGTGCCAAAAGGTCTTGGAAAAGACATATATTTCCACACATGGAAGCAAAAAAGCAAAGTGATTTTGGAAAACATCACATTCACAAGGTCTTGGGAAAGACTTATATGCTTCCACAGATGGGAACAGAAAAGCAAAGTGACTTTGGAAAAGGTCACAGCCAAAGAGCCTTGGAAAAGGCATGGTAGGAATGCCATGGGTTGCATCTTTAAACCCAAAGACTCCAGTTTGCAACCCATGGCCATAGGCACTAGCTTTGGCAAAGACCTTTGGGCAGCCTAACAGGGGCAGCCTCTAGTTTTGGCAGGTATGAAAAAGGGAGAGCTGCTTTATAGGACACATGTTCAGGGTTGGGAACTGAAGGGTGCAAACATGCTGCAGCTGACTTGGCTCAAAGTTTTGTTTGTTAATCCAAAAGCAAGCTTGGATAAGCCTTGAAAAAAGGCTTGGAAAAGCCTAGACAGGCCAATGGCTAAAAGGCTGAGAGGGTGGCAGCTTGAAATGGAATCAAGGAGGCAAGTGGCAAGAAAGGGCAAGGCTTTGGAAAAGGCCAGTGCCTTGGAAAAGGCTGAGCCAAACCCTTCTTCCCTGGCCACCAAATTGCTGCATTTGTGGGGAAGTGGCCTCCTATCAGCAACCATGATCAGGGAACTTGCAAGCCTGGCCATGGAAGATGGTGCTAGTCACCCAGAATTAGTAAAGTTGGCTGAAAGTGGCAATTGGGGAGCACAGCCAGGGAACATCCACAGACAGGTCATGGGTAAGTTTTGTTCCAATGTGAAGCTGGCTGAGCCCTTCAAGGTCACTGCCAACTGCATTGATGCAAAGACTAGCTTGGAAAAGCTAGATCAAGCAGCTGTCTTTCTCCCACATCTTCAATTTGCATACTTGGCAGAATATTACCCAATGTGCTGCCAGGAAGCTTTCAGCCTTGGAAAAGGTAACTTGGAAAAGTTTTGGCATGGAGTGCAGGAGGTGGGAGATGATAGGCTTGAAGGCCACCCAATGTGCTTGGAAAAGCATTGGCAGGAAAAATCAATTCCTGCATTTCTTCATGGTGATGGTGTTGAGTACCATAACAGGGACACCATGATGGTGTGGTCATGGGGGTGCATGCTGGGTGAGCAATCAAGCTTGGAAAAGCATATGCTTCTAGCAGCATTCCCCAAATCATGCACCACTAAGGAGACATGGCCAGCCATCTGGAAAGTTTTGAGCTGGTCATTCAAAGCTCTTGGAAAAGGGCTGCATCCAACACATGACTCTGATGGCAAGCCCTTGGAAAAGGATAGCCCACTGTTTGGAAAAGCAGGGCAGCCTCTTCACCCAAGAGGCTTCAGAGCATATGTCTTTGCAATCCAAGGTGATCATGAGTTCTACTCTAATCATTTAGGATTGCCACATTGGGCAAGTCATTACCCATGTTGGGAATGCCCTGCTGAGAACTTTCCTGCTTGTGATCCTAGCCTGCATGTCAAAGAGCTGGACTTGGAAAAGGCCAGCTTTGACACTTGGACACATCAGGAACATTTGGAGGACCCATGGTCAGACTACCCCCTGTTCTCACTGCCTCATGTCAGTGCAAAGAATATCAGGGGAGATCCCATGCACATTTTGTTCTGCAAAGGCCTCTGCAGCCATGTGCTGGGAGGTGTGTTGCATTATGCATGTTGGTGGGAGGGGCCTGGAAAGGTCTGCAAAGAAACGCCTTGGAAAAGGCTTGGCTTCATCTTTGATGAGATCCAAGAACAATACAGGTCCCAAGAGCTGTCAAATAGATTGACCAATTTAAGGTTGTCTATGTTTACAGATGCAAACAAGCCATGGGCTTCCAAAGCATCCTTGGACATCAAAGCTGGAGAAGCCAAGCACCTCCTGCCAGCAGTTGTGCCAGTCTTGGAAAAGCTCTTTGGCCCAAGCATGCATCTGAGGGAAGAAGAAAGAAAAATGATCTCTGCAGCCAAGAGCTTGGAAAAGCTGGTGGCTCTGTGGGATGAAGCAGAGACATTTTTAACTCCTTCACAATTTGCTAAAAGCATGGCTCTTGGAAAAGAGTTTTTGCTATCTTACAAATGGCTGAATTCTTGGTCCTTGGAAAAGGATAGGAATTCTTTTGCCATTGTTATAAAACACCACACTTTCATACATTTACTTCTCAATAGTAAATATATGAACCCCAGGCGACAGTGGTGCTTCAGAGGGGAAGATTTTGTGGGCCATGTGAGCAAGATGGCTCACTCCATCAGCTTTGGTGTATCTTCAACCAAGATCAGCACCAAGCTTTGTCCCAAGTACCGCATTTTCTTCCACCTCTTGATGACAAGAGGCTTGGAAAAGCCTCTTTGGGTTGAAGAAGATGACACCTTCTAGAGCTTTGGAAAAGGCATGGCAAAAAGTCCAGAAACATTGGAAAATGCTAAGCTTTGGAAAAGGCCAAGGAAGCTTTGGACTTGGAAAAGGCCAAAAAACCTTGGAAAAGGCCAAGAAGCATTGGAAAAGGCAAAGAAGCCTTGGAAAAGGCCAAGGAGGCTTTGGAAAATGTAGCTCTTTGGAAAAGGCCAAAGTAGCCTTTCTATATAATCATGTTTCACCCATGACCAGAGGCAAAGATCTCGACTGTTCCTTGAAAAATGCTTGTTTTGCAGCACCTGAAATATTGATTTTTCTCTTGATTTCATATGGTCAAAATCATCCTTTTTTTACATTGAAATATTGATTTGAAAAATCAATATCTGATATTGATTTTTCAACCCATCAAAATCAATATATTGATTCTAATCAATATGCGATGCTCAGGGTCATTCCCACGTCGACCATTTATGGTAGTTGTCTCGTGAAACATGTGAGGCAACTTCGGTTCCTTGTAATTTCTCCAGCGATGTCAGGCAAAAAAACAAATCAGTACTGCATCATAGTACAAAAGGACACCTGATGGCAGCTGCAGCGGTGCCATTGATGCCACTGAAGTATTCGCCGCTTTCCGGCCCCGTTTTGAGTTTTGGGGTGTCCAGTGACTTCCAGTCACTCCCCCTGAACTCTTCGCCAGGAGGTGCTGGCTGGAAACAGGCCATATCACTTCACTCTCCCATTGCTGGAGCTCAAATCCATGTGCGTTGCTGGCTACATCCATGCCTCTTGGACGCACCGCCTGCTGGTTGAGGCACATGGGTTTCGCGGCTTCATTATCTTGCGACACTGACCACTTCAGGGGATGTGGTTCATGTCGCAATTATTAAGTGGGCCATCTCCACATACAGTCAAGGGTCAAAGTCGAAGCGATTCTTTGGTTTTGCTTTCATATATCCTTGGGCGAAGCTCTGTGTAAGACATTTGCAATGATTTTTTGAATTGTTTCAAGTTTTTTGTGGGTCAAATCCATGTATTTCTGTTGGAATCTTGGATGACTATATTATTTGTTGAGGTTGTTTAACATGTTTCGCTTACATTGGGGGAACGTCCTTGTGGTCATGCCTCAGACATACCTGTTTTGGAGGGGAGGGAGGTTTATCTTTGTTTACTTGATGGTTTTCGGGATGAAGGGGCGCGGTGGCGCAGAGAGTTGCGCACCTCATTCTATGGATATTTTATGGTCAGTGACGGCCCGGGGTCCTGCGTTTGAACACTCATTAATCAGGGTTCGTTCACGGGGTCGTTCGGTTTTATTTCCAGCGCTTGCTTTCATGTGTGCCTCTTGTTCTTCATCTTGTTCTTCATCTTGTTCTTCATCTTGTTCTTCATCTTGTTCTTTTTTGCTCACTCTCACTCTCTCTCTTCTCTCTTCTCTCTTCTCTCTTCTCTCTTCTCTCTTCTCTCTTCTCTCTTTTTTCTCTCTCTCTCTCTCTGTCTCTCTCTCTCTCTCTTTCTCTCTGTCTCTCGCTCTCTCTCTCTCTCTCTCTCTCTCGCTCGTTTGGCTCACTTTTGTTGGGGTGCAGAATCCATTGCGCCTGCCACGGAAAATAACGGTTGAACGCCCAAAGGTGGGTGCTTTTAACATTTTGACTTTCAAATATTTTTGGCGCCACAGCTGCTTGCACTATTTGAGCTACACATGATCCAAAAGCGCTCTGGACCTTGGGCGTTTAAGAGAAAACTTTGACATGTGCTTGGCGCCACAGCCGCGTGCACTTTTTGAGCAGCACAACTTCCAAACGTGCTCCGAACCTGAGGCGTTTTTAGAAACATGACTTTGAAATGTGCTTGGGGCTTCGGACCCGCTGCTTTAGCAATCCTACTTTTCGACCCTCCGGAACCGCAAACATTGGAAAAAAGTAGTGTGTCGCGATTTGTCTTTACTTTTTCACGCGCCTGATGTTTTTATTTTCCTTTTTCCGACTCTTCCCAAGACTGTTGCTGCATCTGTCCATACATCGGAAGTTTGACTTCTAATTTTCCTTCGATCGTTTTTTCATTTATTTTTCTTCGTTTTTTTAATGATACTATTCATGCACTTGATCTTTTGATATTATTCATGCACTTGATCTCTCCAATGTGCCCTTGCTGGTTCCTGAGGCACAGTGGTTACCCGAGACGAACGAACTGTATATCGCGGCTCTCAAAGCTGCTTGGATGTCTTGCCAGTTTCAGATAGGCATTGTTTTTCCCCGTATTTGATTACATTGGGACAAAACTTTCCTGGCCCATATAACATTTCTCGCGCCAAGGTAAATGAAGAACACACGCGGCAAGGGTTGGGAAAGTTGCTGCTAGCAGCAGCTGAATTGCACAGCCGTAGATGCCTGGCTGCGGCGACACACATGGGTACTACGCCATTCAAGTGTTGGGCCAAGGCCACATGAAGTCATGGTGTTTGTGTTTTTTGGATGCAGCCCCTCCGCAAAAGGAACGTTTTGCAGGGACGATCAGTGACGTTTGTCAATATTGAGCAGCTGATACGCCTATATATATTATATAAATATTTGAAGATATGATGAGAGAAAGAATGTATGTTTCACGCTTCACGCTTCAGTTCTAAGACGTACGAGTGGCTATAGCATGCTGCAACCCGCTGTGCATCCTATTGTCATTTTCATCCATACAGCGCGGGACCACCGTGCTGTTGTCCTGAGGAATTGGTTGGGAATGCACCCAAACATCCCTCGCCGTATTGAAAACAAATGTAACTCGGCTGATGCGACAACAGAACTTGAAATTTACCCTTTGGCCGTGTGCTCAAAGGTAATTGGGATTGCAACAGTGTCTAATCTTTTTGTTTTCTTCGAGGCCCTGGGGATCATCACAATTCGTTGTGTTTCGTTTGTTTATAACGCATTTCAAATCCCCAAACCATCAGCCAACCATCATGGTATCCCGGCAAATAAGATAGATTTGGTTTCCTACCGAAGATGGTCCACTTTGTCGTCTTACAGATCTTCCCTGTCTCCTTCCACACCAGCAATCTACCCAACCGGGTGGCCATATCACCGCCAAGAACCGAGGAGCGGGCACTCAATTGTTATGCCAAAGCAAGATTCTGCTATGAATCAAGCGGAAGCGCCCAGTGGGGCAAGAAAATGCATGTGGCATCAGACTGGCAAAGATGGAAGAAGGTGCCAACTTGGTCAACGGGGTCCCTAAAAGACAAGTTTACCAACATTGGAAATAGTAGGGGTTTGGATTTTTGGGCATCCCTTTGACTTTCAGTTTTCAGTCAGAACATGTGGAAAAGGTATGAAAGGTGCATTTATAATGGCTGATAAGAGGGAAAACTGGTGGACATACGCCGCTGGCTGCGCTAGTTTTTGTGCTATTGGCTGTCTATTTGATAATGCTTCGTTTTGACCTGCAATGTTTTCTTTGACGCCTTACAGACTCAAACTCTTTGTCTGTAAAGCACATTGCAAATGGCTTGAACCCAGCAGTTCTTCAGGATATGGGATAGAAGTTGGCTTTTGCCAAGGTCCACAAGCATGTCTATAGCAAGAAGGCCCCGGCCGCACGAGCATGCCTACGACATGATGGTCTTCATCAACCGTGAAATAATCAGGGACATTCCTCCAGAAGCTGCAGGTGTCACCGCGCATCAGTAGCCAAAGACGCTACTTGAGCCCTTACACTCAGTACATGTTAAAACGAGTTCTGATGTGGAGTTGGGGAGGCTTATTATATATACGTATATATATATATATAATTAGGTCGTATTCTTAAAATTCGTTGACTTGGGCTCATCCTTTTTACAAAACCTTTCGACAAATTGAAGTTAAGGGCTGTCCCCCAGGCGGAAAATATATCAAAATCTCAATATAGCAACGATTCAGCTGCTTCATGGCTGATTCGATTTGGACTTGCTCCGTGAATTGCGGTGCCCAGGGTTTTGGTCGCAGAGAAATTTAAACTTGATATTTTTATATATATATATCTATCTATCTATCTAGCTAGCTAGCTATCTATCTTTCTTTTTTGTGTTTTTTCTTTCTATCTATCTATCGATCTATCTACCTACTTACTATGTATTGTAATGCATACATATATATATATATACATATCTATTTGGGATTATTGAATAATTTGTAATTGGTAAATTTATGATAATATTTATCAGATTGTTCTATGGTCTGGTGAATAATTGGTTTATTGAGTGGTAAATTTATTTGGGATTAGGAACTAACCCACTATAGGGATACTGAATAAATGGGCAGCGCTCAACAAACCCTATTGGTTGATGATGAGTTCGGGGATTTTGTTCGATTGCCCGATATATTGGGGCATCCATGAATCGGACATCCCCATTGAATAACCAGTTTTATCCTTCAATCATCCATTTTGCAGGAGCATTGCGACGGCAACATAGTGACGATGACCAGTACTTCTGGGTGACAGGTTTCTAAAGGGTTCCCGAACCCTTGGGTTTATTTGCGATTGCGGTATGTGACCCATTTGCTCCGACAATGATATATATATATATATACATATATATATGTAGAGATATATAATTTATGTGCTTATTACGATATATACCCTCTCGTAAACTAACATAGTTATGGAAAAAAACGCAATGTTGTATAGGAAAACCAACTATAAATCACCTATTTTCCATAGCTGTGTTAGTTTACCAGAGGGTGTATATATATACACACACAAACATATATTTACTATTTGACAGACATTCAACCTACTGATAAACCAACTCTAGCGGATATACTCTCTGCACGTTGTTTTTTGATCAGGGTCCTGGCTGTTTTCAGGTACAGGCGACATGCTGAGAGACCAATGCTCCGATTAGCCAAAGGCTACCTGCGTATTGGGCGTGATGATGAAACGATGGCGAGGAAAGAGGACGTGAATAGTGAAGAGATGTGAAATTGCGTTTTTGTTTGCACTATTTTACACTGAATCATTCCCCCACAACCATCACTTGACTGTGAGGTCAACTTTTGCTGACTCGAGTTTAAGTCATGCATATCACATTTATCGGATTTAGATGATTTAGTCTTAGTTTTTCAGCGCAATGTGCTATTTACCAATATTTTCAATTTGCCATACATGAGCCGTATGTCCGCAGGATGACCATCAGAAACATACAGAGACCGTGCGTATCTATACAGAGAAAGTATAGTTGGTTCATAGCAGCCACTGGCAGAAACTTTTGCAATGCAAACCCTACAAGACGTTCAAGATGTTTGATCGCAACAAAGAAACCATGAAGCATCAAGAAAACTCAAACACTGGAATCCAACTGAGAAAGTTTGGTACTTTCACCACACGGCAGGTGTGATACCCATTTTGTGCTTGCCATTTTACTGCTCAGAGACCGTTTCGTGATACATCCTGCCAAAAAACAGGTGGGCAGCCATGGAGACTCTCCGCATATTTCTGCTATATTTGTATGGAAACACAAATGTGAAAACCGATGTTTTTGTGAAAACCGATGTTTTTGCGGTCACAGGCCCAACAATTTCTGGTATTCTCCTGAACTCCCCTTTAACTAGTCGATCCAGCTTGCAGATCATCCATGCAGCTCCCTGATGCGTCTAATGACCGACTCCGCGTGTTGGGTCTCATAACCTCCTGCTCCCCTTCATCATCATCATCATCATAATGAAATCAGCATAATGAAATTCAGCAATGACCTATGTTCCGGAGCCGAAAATCGGCCGTTGTTTTTCTTACCGCACTTTATTATGGGTTCCAATGTTCTCGTTTTTTTAAGAAGTGAAATGGCGGACAAAAAATATGCAATCTTTTCTGCCCTACCCCTCAGGCCCCCCAGAGCTTCGCAGGGACATGGCGCCTGGGCAGTACTCCACTGATGCCCAGCAGCATACGTTCCTTGGATTTCTAGCCTCCAAAGACAGCAACCTTGGTGTCCTAGAAACCAACTGTTTAAAGCAATTCATTGCCCACGATTCCACATAATTCCACATATGCCTATAGATGCCTATAGAGATTTGAAATATGGCGGTTTCCTAAAATAACACCACACCAATAGTTGGATGGTGTATATAATGAAAAATGATCTAAAAATAGATGAGCTGTGGCCTATTTTAGGAAACCTCCATATAAATGTATTGTCAAATGGATTCAAATGGCTCATTGTCCATATATACCGATGTTAATTTGCTGGAGGGCAAACATGGGTATGAGTCATAGTCAAACATGGGATGTTTAGATGCTTTAATGGGAACATGATGTAGCCATTTTTACGTGGATGTCGAGTTCAGGAATGAACGTGTACCAAACATCCAACTATGATGATATCACCAAATGAATAAACATCAAAGTTTTTTAAGCTAAAAAATAACTACTTGTACGGGGACTTAACATTTTTTGAACGGGGCTATTACCCTAGAACCTTTGACCCAGTCTTCTGCAGGTTTGGGTTTGCATAGTTTGTATGAAACTCCGCAACTGCCTGTGATTCCGCCTGATATATACACATAAGTTATATATACATATACACACATAAAGTATGATATATATATAAATGATATATATATATATAATATGATATATATATAATATGATATATATATAATATGATATATATATCTGCATAATTTAGAGCGAGGGCTGACGAGGTACGAGGTGAATCTTTGCAATTTAAGCGAGGTGAATTAATTAAATTCAGAAAACGAGGTGGGCAGAAATTGCTTTCACAGCATGTGCAACGAGTGAAAAAAAACCTTTCGGGCTCCAGAAAGTTTTTTGTTCCCATCAGAGTGAAAAAACAGAAAATTAAGGGTGCATTCAGACCCCGTGAAAAAAAAAACTTTCTGGAGCCCGCATTTTTTTTAATCGTAATTTCAGTCAGTGCCCTGTGGTGGCATGCCCGGTTGTTCCAGGACTTCCGTATTTGTTCTACAGTGAAACCACTGTTTAAGAACCCACTGCATTAAGAACCTCAGGGGCTGGATTGCTGGATTCAACTCTGTCTAATTACCAGCTAATTGAAATAAGAACCCTAGGGAACCCTGAAATTTTGGTCAATAGTTCTTATTCACCTTTCCCAGGTAGCGCGACTAGATTCTAAAATTGCTAAAGCTTGAGGTGTAGCGGGGTATCTTGGTGCTGCTGCTGCAGCTTCTCTTCTCTGGGGTCGAATTTGGGGGGAATCGAGACCCTTGCAAAAGAGGCATCTCGGAAACAGGAAAAAACTTTTTAGGCCCTGAAAAGTTTTTTCAGCATCCCCAAGCCTCTGGAGCCCAGAGCGTTGCTGCAACGACGGCAAAGATAATTCAAAAAAGTTCAACCCAAAAGGAGGCAGAGGACTAGTTCGAATGGCTTGCGGTCGAGAAAGAAATGGGACGAGGGCTGAAATCCGTTTTGAATGTAACGAGGCGAGGACTGAAGATTTAATCAGAGGGGAAAAGTAAATTTAAGACGAGGAAACCGTTTTGAATTTAAAGTAAATTTTGCAGATATATATATATAATATGATATATATATATATGTATATTATGATATATATAATATGATATATATATAATATGATATATATATATGTATTATGATATATATTTATATATATATAAATGATGTATATATATATATATGATATATATATATATATTTATATTTATAAACAACTTATATACATAATATATATATATAATAGATATCTATATAGAACATGATATATATATATATTTTACATATAATATACACACCATGTTATATATATCTTATGTATACAGTTTATACTATACATATGTATACATGTCATGCTATATACATACCAAACGAAGTGTTTGTTATCGCCAACCAAGCCCGAACCCAAAATGAATGATTGGACAGCCCTAAATCTGATTTGAGATTGATCAGATAACTTCTGAGACTCTTCTAGGGACGGTTGAGGTTCACATAGAACACAAAGTAGTGGATGAACCGTTGTAGATATGTTTGAAGATTATGTTTGTGGGTCTAACTCAATAATACTCAATACTTACAAAATTAGGCTGACCGTTGTTTGATTGATGGCTTAACCATCATCTCATCAGGATGCATGGCATGGCCACTGACAATCCATCTGAGTCCGTACCGCAATGACTTGACCCCCCAGGCTGCAGCCCATTGTGACTGGTGCCACAGTGGTGGGTATGAAGTACAAGGACGGAGTGATCGTGGCTGCTGACACCTTGGCGCAGGGAACCTAGGATCCTGCCGGACTGGGGGACAGGGAGGTGGAGAAATCTGACATGCACGAATGCACGAAAAATAAATAAATAAACCGGATAACCCCACAAGTCAACTTCTTCCAATAATGAGCCAGAAATGTTGTAGCGGGGACGGGGAAGGAAGGAAAGACAAAGGAGGAGGTGGAGGAAAGATGGTGTGTGACAAAGTTGCGTGTGAAAGATGATGTGTGTGAAACATGGTGTGCGAAAGATGGTGTGTGACAAAGCTGTGTGTGAAAGATGGTGTGTGAAAGATTGTGTGTGACAAAGTTGTGTGTGAAAGATTGTGTGTGACAAAGTGGTGTGAAAGATGGTGTGTCAAAGATGGTGTGAAAGATGGTGTGTCAAAGATGGTGGGTGACAAAGTTGTGTATGTGAAAGATGGTGTGTAAAAGATGGTGTGTCAAAGAGGGTGTGTGAAAGATGGTGTGAGAAGTGGAGCTGTGATGGTTTGTGATGTGATAAGTGAGCTGTGAGAAGTGAGGTGTGAGAAGTGGAGCTGTGATGAGTGAGTGTGTGAGAAGCGAGGTGTGAGAAGTGGAGCTGTGATGAGTTGTGATAAGTGAGGTGTGAGATGTGATGTGATAAGTGAGGTGTGAGAAGTGGAGCTGTGATGAGTTAGTGTGTGAGAAGTGAGGTGAAAGAACTGGAGCTGTGATGAGTTGTGATGTGATAAGTGAGGTGTGAGAAGTGGAGCTGTGATGAGTTGTGATGAGAAGTGGAGCTGCGCCCACGCGCGCCGCAGCTCGACCAGGAGGCTCTGCAGTACTGCGCCTGCCACACGAAAGGCAGCCGCGGCCCAGCGGCGCCCACGCGCGCCGCAGCTCGACCAGGAGGCTCTGTGTACTGCGCCTGCCACACGAAAGGCAGCCGCGGCCCAGCGGCGCCCACGCGCGCCGCAGCTCGACCAGGAGGCCCTGTGTACTGCGCCTGCCACACGAAAGGCAGCGAGATGGGAGATGTGATAAGTGAGGTGTGCGAAGTGGAGCTGTGATGCGTTGTGATGTGATTAATAAGTGAGGTGTGAGAAGTGGAGCTGTGATGAAGCCTGCCACACAAAAGGCAGCCGTGGTCCAGCGGCGCCCACGCGCGCCGCAGCTCCACCAGGAGGCTCTGTGTACTGCGCCTGCCACATGAGAGGCAGCCGCGGCCCAGCGGCGCCCACGCGCACCGCAGCTCGACCAGGACCTGTGTACTGTACTGCGCCTGCCACACGGGAGGCAGCTGCGGCCGGCGCCCACGCGCGCCGCAGCTCGACCAGGGGGCTCTGTGTACTGCGCCTGCCACACGAAAGGCAACGAGATGGGAGATGTGATAAGTGAGGTGTGAGGAGCTGGCCCAGCGGCGCTGTGATGTGATAAGTGAGGTGTGAGAAGTGGAGCCGTGATGAGTTGTGATGAGAAGTGGAGCGGTGATGAGTTGTGATGAGAAGTGGAGCTGTGATGAGTGAGGTGTGATTTGTGAGGAGGGAGCGGCGGGAGCGGCGGGAGCGGCGGGAGCGGGAACCGGAAGAGGAGCGGCTCTTGATGGTGAGAAGTTGAGGCGGGAGCGGCGGCGGGAACCGGAAGAGGAGCGGCGGGATCCAAGCGAAAAACAGGAACCCCACACAGTGATGTGGGAAATATATATATATATAATGAACCGTGTATTTTTCTTACATCCACACATGACAGATGCCTTTTATTCTAGTCATGTTTGGGGCTGCGACAGCCCAGAATACC
>CAMXCT020006807.1:185000-222500 GCA_947184155.2 Cladocopium goreaui
AAGGTTGAACAGGTTGAATCTATGCACCATGAATTTCAAGGCACCGGCGTTACTGGCATTTGCTTTGAATCTTGTCTCCGTCTTAAGAGGGGAAGAGCAGATTTTTGTCGTTGCCGAGATGATCTCCAGATAAATAAACAAGTGTGTATATATACACATTTATATACAATATTTTTTTTTTACATACACACTATATTGATTTAAATTGCATATGATCGGTTTTGAGGCCATGCTAATTTATATAGATACGTGATAGATCAGAATGTAGGTTGTGGCAAGTTTTGGGCCATCAACCCATCTAGAGATTTGGGTCCTGTCATAATGAATCAATCGACTTGAACACCCTAATAAGGAAACCTACAGGAAATCCTCCAAAACAATGTTGGGCCAATGCTATATAAAACAATGCTTTCCTGTAAATGTTCCCCTTAAGCCAGTCATACTAGATCTTCAGCAACGCTTCACTCATTGGACTGGTTTTTATCAGATTTCTTTTACGGCAAAACCCTACATTTGATCGTACAAAGGCTGGCATCAGAGAATTTCCATTAAATCATCCCTTTGTGACTCAGCCCACTGCCAGGTCCAAAGGAATATTCGTCCTACATTGGCCGAGTGATGTACAATCGACGAAGCAAGCACCCGTCTCAGAGCTGGTAAGTGGATGTGAAGCTGGTGGCTTAAAGAAATGTATTCTAGTTCAAGTACTATATATCATTTATAGTTGATTTACTGTTTAAAAAAAAATGTGATTTTCCATAGCTATGTAACAAAGTACCAGAGGCTACTTGATGCAGAATTCCTAGAGGTGATCAATGGCGATCAGCAGATGAGTCAGCCAAGCATCATTTTTTTGGAATGGACATATGGAAAAACACACATCTACAAGTTGATATGCATTATGGGATATAGATACTGTACCCTCTGGTTATTCAACATAGCTATGGAAAATGGATGAAAATGGCCCATCGATTATGAACATGATGATTTACCGTTCTAAAAACTGGTGATTGTCCTGTTTGCTTCGTGAAAAATTACCCATGGGTGAGGTCCAAGGAACCCGGCTGTCCCAGGATGAATCCTTTGTACAACCAGTTCCTTGTGGTCGGCAAGAAGAAGGACGTCCACCGCCATCCGGTGGATGGGATTGATCCTCCAAGTATTCAGGATCATTTTAATCATTTTAACCGGTATATAAATATAGTTTAATATATATATATAGTATAATATTATATTAGATAAATATATATTGTAGGTTATAATATTTTATAAATTATATATATAATCCATATATAATCCGTTTCAGGGGTGGGCCCGTACCATGTTAGTTGTGGACCCTCCAGTACCGTGTCCATCAGAGTTGGACCGATGCACCGGAACATGGGCGCATTGAAGAAACGTAGTGCAACCAAGAAACATTGACAGTTTCAAATACTGTTTGGGTTGGCAGTTTCAAATATTTCTATGCATGTTTTCCTATCCTGACTTGACACAAGACTATGTTTGGGATGGGTCTAACTGTTTATCCCCCCAACTGACCAGCTGTGTCCGCAAGTACAATATGGGTCAACGCATGGCAGGCCACCGCACTGCAGTGGATTTGGGGCATTTCACGTCACTGATTACTGTATATGTTGTTCTACACGTTGGGTGTTTCCCAAAACAGTGGTACCCCAAACCATTGGCTCACCCCTGAAGGACAAATCACTTGGAAAAATGTTTCGTTTCCCCACTGAAAGCCCCATATCTGTGAAGGTCTGAAATATTCAACGGTCTCACTTGAGGCCATGGACCTTCTGGAGCTAGGTGATGGCTACTACCAATAGGGGGGAACCACTTTGTGGTAATTGAGCTGATTGCTAAGTTTGTGAACTATAACCTGGTCGGTGGTTTGGACCATTTTTTATTTTTCCATAATTGGGAATAGTAATCCCAACTGACTAATATTTTCAGAGGGGTTGAAACCACCAACCAGCTATTGTAGTAAAACTGATGAAACACACGGGGTATCGTTCAAACTCAATTGGTATACTGTGTTTTGGGGGGATGAAAACATCCAGCAATAATATCATCAGCAATAAATTGATGTGGATACCAACAGATGTTGATGGATTTTGACCGCCGCAGAAATCCACATTGGAGGTATGGCAAAAAAAACATAGGGTTCTTTATAGATCTTCCATGTTGTACATGGATTTCCCCCATATTTGATGGTCAAAAACCATGGGTTTTCCTCAGGACGAGCCTGCCCACTTGATGTACGTGGATCATCAAGGAAAAGGGACCGGGATGTATTTTCAAGGGAATGTAGCAGCAAAGACACACACAGAAGTGATAGGAAAAAAGCAATATATATTATATACATATCATACACATAGGTTATTTCATATATAATTACATGGTTTTAAAAATGCGAAAATTATAGTATTATAATAAATGGATACACATATAATATATGTCACATAATTGTTTATATAATATAATATGTGTAAGTTGTAATTGCATATCCGGAACCCATCTACGTGGCCCCGCTTGGGACAAGGAACTCCCCTTTTTGTGGTTCAGCCAACACATCCGCAGCATGCAAACATTGGCCTTCTTGCAGGGATCACTGGATGCGCATGGATGCGCCCTGTACGACGTTTTTCTCAAAGTTCAATGGTTGAGAATCATTGTTGAACTCAACAATTGGATAGGGGGGTTTGTTTCCAGAGTCTCTAGTTTCAATCCAAATGCAACAGTGGATCTGTGCTGTGATCAAACTAGAGCAGTTGCTGCGCCTTCCATCCCTTTTTTGGGAATCATTAATCCCTTCCACCAACACACAATACCTCTCCAGAAACCGTTTTGTAGTATGATTTAGTACAGGTATTGGATCTATTTTGATTTCCCATATGGGGGGCATTTTTTCTGGAAAGGGATATCCCCAGAACTCGCTGCTCGGTGATCTCGCAGGAACGGCCTTCGAGGAGGACTTCGTTGCGACCGGCTTCGGAATGCACTTGGGGATGCCAGATCTCTCAGCGATGTGTCATGGTCAAGCTGATAAGCTGGACATGTTTGACTTTACCAAAAGGGGATGAGAATCCATGGGAATCCTTGAGAGCGCTGTGCCCTAGAAATCTGAACAATCACATGGTCCAGAAATGGAGACAACCCCTTTGGATCCTTAAGAACCTCCAAGCTGGTCCAGAGCTCCTCATTAACCAGACGAGGTTTTGTGGCCCGCTGAAGCATCCCATTTTCGGGGCCAATTTTGGCCATATCATTTGGATGACATGGAGAGACCTCCCGATGCCACCATGGATTCTGGTTCATTTCATCTCATTCTCGCTTCAGCTTGGTACATTCTTTGCAATTCAGCCAGATGATATTCCCATCAGATTCACATCGTTCTCGGATGTTTTTCCTTTAGATGCTGCATGTTTGATGAAGTATCACCCATTGATCTGCTGATATGGAGGTTTCCTAAAATGGGCGTACCCCCAAATCATCCATTCTTATTGGTTTTCCAATGTTTTCCATGTTTTTTTTCCATGTTTTCCATTATAAACCATCCATTTGGGGGTACCCCCATGACTATGGAAAGCTCCACCCATCAGCTGCTGTGCGTGCCTGGACTCCAGGCCCCTTCTCCGTAATAGTTGGCGTCCCGACTTGAGCCGGAGCTCTCAGTGGGCCCCATGGGCCCTTGTCCCCTATCCTTTGGTAATCTAACATACCTATATATACCTATGGAACATGGCCCGTTTGTAGATGATTGACCTATTAAAATCGATTCAACATGCTGGTTTTCCTTAGCTATGTTTGGAGTGGGGGGTACTGTATCCAATATTAGACCAACACTACGGGATTATAAGGGGGACGACTGTATCCGTGTTTGGGACAAACATAGTTTTAGGAAAGAATTCAAACGAATTGAAATTAGGTCTTCAACTGCTAGATTTAATAAGCACCATGGAATAGGAGTACTGAACTAATAAATACGGGATTTAGAGTCGAGCAACAAACATCAAACTTGGACGATAGAATCACTTAAATGCAAGTATAGCCAACAACAGATCATACATCCCAATCCTGTCCAGCAAACAAGGGACTACAACAATTGTGGGAATGCACAAACAAAACTAGACCGGTAAGACGGTAAGACCGGTAATGACCGGTATTTGCTTAACACATACACCAACCGCCAGTCATTCTTTCGTAGAGGTTCCCACCTATTATGATGGTCCCTCATGGGAGGAGCGTTTGCCACACCGCACCGCTGGTTGAGGTCGCCTTGCAAGCTTCGGGTTGTAGTAGTGGTAAATCCCAAGTAAATCCCAAGTTGTAGTGGCTCAATCACCATGTTGTTAAAGTATGTATGTATACACACACTTATTGCACACATATATTTTAGATTATATCATTGTATCATATCAAGAGTTTTACATAATAAGTCAGTATATGTAAACATATGTATAATATATATATATATTTGTATGTATGTATATTATATATATAGCATATATAATTAGTTTAATTGTTTATAATACACAATATAGTATTATATATATGTATACACATAAATATAATATATTTTTTGTGCATTTTTTGTGTATTATACATAGATTATACATTAACAAATGATACTCAAACTTCGCCGATTCGGCGCTTCGGATCCGAGCCGCTCCCAGCCGCTCAAACGGCTTGAGGTCTGGACGAGGCCAAGGAGTTGGTTCAGAAAGTCCTGGAGATTTGCTTCTATCGCCACCTGGCATCGGAAAACCATGGAAGATGCCCTTGGAACGATTGTTAGTTTAACATATAGCTAATAACTATGGTTATTCACCAGATAGATAGATAGATAGATAGATAGATAGATATTATATATATATATAAATACATATTTAACCAGATATACAGTAAATGGGTTATAGCTATGGAATATACTTCGAAAGTGGTTCGGAACCATGATTATGAGTTTTTTCAGCCATTGGTTTTTATGACAAGCCGCTGGGGACTTAGCCATTGACGAACATGGGCACATTAAACTGCTCTGCAGTTGGTTGGTCCAAGGTATTCTCAATGGGCTCACCCCAGCTTTGTTCCAGCAATTTTTGGTTCCCTTAGAATCCCTAGGAGTGGAACAGTTTGGGCACGGACTTCAATTTCCTTTCCGAAAGAGTGCCGAAAGAGCGATGGGATCACAATGGGATCACTGAGGCGATTGCAGGGCCTATTGCAAAATTCGTATTGGAGTATGTACTGGAACCTCAGCCCGGTTCCCTCAGCCCAAGTTCATCAAGTTCGCGACGTCGCAAAGTTTGTCATGTCGTTTGTTGAGAGGATTAGAGCAGATTATATACTCATACTTACAAAAATCCTACCAGAAAGTTCTGACAGGGAGCTGGTTGATCATCACCTGCATTTTTTTTATGTTCCTAAGAAGAAATCAAAAAAAAGGCCACCACGATCATGTCCATGTATTCTGCTATATATGTATATAATTTTACGTAATAAGTGAAGGGTATATATTGGCAAGCATGGTTTATCCTCTTAGTGCTTAAAACATATGAAGAGGCTGCTTCGTTGTGCAACTTGATGAACTCAGTTTCATCATTCTCTTTGGGATACGGTGCATTCATTTCTCAGCTAGTGAAGTGATAGAGGCCCATATCTGGAAGGCAAACTCGTGGGAACTCTTTGTTGAGGACCGGACATCTTCCAGGAGTGACCATTTTGTAAACATATCACAGCAACTGCAATTGCCAGATTTTCAATAGCTAAATCATACATTTTTTTTGTTGGGAAAATATCTCGTTGTATTCCCCATGTTGTTTATTGGAATATTATCCTAATTTATCACCAGAACATCCCGTGAATTCCGATTAATCATCATGAAATCCCATGAAATCTCCATTTTATTATTAACCTCCCATTAATCTCCATTAAATAATGACTAATGGATATTAATATCCCATGAAATCCCATAAAAAAATGTATGTTTCCATACATCCCAAGTGTTGCCCAGCCACCAAATCTTGGTGCTCAGCCGGCTCAGCCTCCCCCGAGGTCGATATTAGTGACCCCATCCCGCTGAACCACTTCTGGGGTCCGCGACCGGATGGGATGGGATAGAGACGTGGCCCCAAACATTGGAAAACTGTATATATGATGCCAAAAGGGTGCCAAAAGGATGCCTATACGCTGTAAATATTTGTATATATATATATGTGATTATATGTTAATTTGTTAAAGACACACAAATGCATATTAATACACACATGTATACAATGTATGGATTATTATGTCGTCTATTCTATAGATATGTGCTCATAAAGCTTGAAGTGTGTGGTCCTTGGGGTTTAGCTTCAACATGATAGTGTAAGAATGCGGGGGCCTATTAGCCAGTGACAGAGAGAACGTAAGCTGCAAAGGGGGGGATAGCCAGGAAAAAGGAGGATAATAACTAATCGATCTATATCAAACTCGATGTGGCTCAAAACCTGTTGATCCCAAACAAAGACAGTTTTCATGCTATTAGTGACATCACATGTTCTTCCACAGAATATATGTATCAATTAGATTCAATTAGCAAATTGTTAGTGCTGGCCGTATCCGACACTGTATTCCGTGACCAACCACTGTATTTACATTCCTTCAATAGGAGACCAGACTTGTTGCTTGGACACCCCAGAAGGTTTGGTGAATCGAATTGTTTGTTGGTTAGAGGATGACTCTCTCTTTGTGTGTTAAAATCCCTATGTTTCGTTGGTTGAATTGACTCACATTCTTGAGTTCGATCACATGTTTGTTGTTCCGTTTTACTTGTTGTTGATTAACATAACTTTTATTTTGTTCTTGAAACAAAACAATAGATATGCTAACCACTATGATTACCTGCTCTTGATCAACAAAATCATCGTTTTTTACTTGCTCTTTGAACCACTATGCTTTCCCTTTCCCTTTCACGTCCCCGAGGCCACAACGCGTGGATCGAGAAACGCCTCGAGGTGCGCCTCAGAAATCCCAGGTTAAACGAATGGTACAGTGGGGTTGTGATTATTATACCATTTCAAGTGGTCAAGCATGGGTTCAATGGGAATTCCAGGATCCTAAAATGAAGGTACTGTACCATATAAGGCGATATTTTCCGGGGATATTCCCTTACATAGGCCTTACATAGGCCTTATATATGGTAGGTACCTCCAATCTAGGATCCTGAAATGGCCACTGATGGCTGGTTAACATGGTTTAACGATCCTGAAAATGGTGGTGTAATATAGCCCTAATAATCCCTAATATAAATCCTTAAATAATCTGTAACAGTAAATAGCCACAAATATGAGGCCCCAGAATTTTCATAGGGTTTTCTGAGATATCCCAAAATTGGATGGCCCTGGATCCTGAAAATTCTGAACAATCAGCCGCCCCAAATATTCTAGATCCTGAAAATGAGCTGCTATTTATGCCCCATGATGGGTCGTCGATTTCTGAATTTGTGGTTGAATATTGGGATTCATGGGTTGCGAACCACTGGCTGCGAAATGCAAACTCCTGTTGTGAAAGACACGAACAGCACCTGGTCAAAAGAAATGAGATCATTACTGCATCAATTGCTGAAGGATTTCACATCACCCTAGATTTTATAGATGTTTGTTCCCGAAGTGCCTCAGATAACATGACCTCCCACCTCTGACGCCAGACCACCAATGAAACGATTGCAACATGGTAGAGGACAATGGCTGAGAAGTGACCAGCACAAGTCACACTGGTCTCCGGAGTCGAGCACTTTCAGCAATCGCAGATTGATTCCATGATGTCACGTGGTCACAGTCATTGTCAGTCAAGTGCTACTTAGGATAGGGGAAGCCACTAAAGGACCAACAAAAACGTGGAATTCAGGATCAGGGAACAGAACAAAGAAAGATGGGACATGCAGATGTTGGTGTCGAAAGGATCCATCCAGTGATATGATCGCAATTCGTACACTTTCGGTTGTTCCTGTTGTGCACGGCGTGGACATCGACACCCAAGTAGGGGTACAGGCCCGAGAGCAACTGCCACGCGGCGCCAAAAAACCTTCATGTTCCAGTGAGTTCCAAGTATCTCCATTCCAGCCCTGCTCAGCTGCTCCATTCCATTTGGTTTTTGACTTGTTTTAGTCACAAACTTTGGACTTATCCATATACACTTATATTTATATTACTTTTTAGAATTACAATCTTTTAGTATTTAGTACTACATCCTTGAACGTCGACCTTTTATACACTGTTTTTTTTGGGGGGGAAGTCCCTCCAAAAGACGGGCTGACTGAAATTTTGTGAAGACAATTTCTTCAGCGGCTCATCGAAATTGACCTCCAAAAAGATAGAGTTTTGAATGGTCATCAAATGGTTGATGTTTCATGATAATCTTATTAATATTGAACATGTATGATTCAGCATTTATGTATTTACATACATATATACATATACGGTGACTGTAATATATATATATATATTGTTTCTATATTATATACTTGTACCCTTTTATTGATATACACGTTTGGTCATTTTGGTGTCTGATTCTGTCGGGTTTGGACTCAGAGAGGCTGTCTGAGGACCGCTGTGGTTCCAGCATGTTAGCAACAGATTGCCATAGTACGCCATAATTATATGTGAATGGCATGGAATACCCTGACCACAAACACAATAAGTGTAACTCTATATCATACTTTATATAAATATTATATATATATATATATTTTTCAATGTTTATTTAATATCTATGGTATTCATATTCCATGATAGAAATTCAAATCTTCCTGTGTGTATTCCTCCGGTCACCTCCCGTGGATCTCGCCATTCGCCTTGACCCGGTTTCCGACCTTCAGAAGGCCTGCGGGGTCCGTGGATCCAAGCACTGCCATGGTCACATGGGTTGGTTTCCCGTCTTGGGGAATGGTCATCCATCTATTCGCTTGGGAAAATTACCATGTACCATATAGATGTTTCCTAATAATAGAAGGTTTTCCTAATATGTATCCCATATGGGATGAAAATTCCCCATAATAGAAGGTTTAGATTCATTCTGCTTGGAATTCCAATATGGGATAGATTAGGAAAAATATGGAAAAATGACCATGTACCACCTTTTGACCCTAGCGCATACAAGAATCATTATTGGATTCGTCCGAGTTGTATATGAGATTAAAAAACCAGTCATATATATATATAATTATATATATATACATACATGTATCAGGGTCATTAACCACTGGTTGTCGGAAGAAGGCAGAATGGCGATAGAAACAATTTGGTCAGCGTAAAGCAATAAACAAGCATGGGTCTCTCAATGAAACGCGAGCACTGTCCAAGAGAGCTGTACCAGGTTGACGCGAACGAGCAGAATCTGTTCAAAAAATGTCAACTAACCAACGTTGAAGTGCCGTGACCTTGGGGTCATCGATATTCATCACCTTGGCTCTGACATAACGGCGGCTCAAGGTGACAATGCTTCACCGGTAACATAAATCCAAGCGGCTTCTGCCACATCCAAGGCCCCGGCCCCAGATATCCCAAGCTTCCGGGGATAGACAGGCAGAACCTGGGTTCCACCAGACCAGGAAGACCTGAACTGATTGAAACCCATAGTTTGAATAGGGGATATGGTGCCATAGTTTGACCAACTGATCAGTGGTTTTTGAAGTACATCACCATTATATGACCAGTATATAATGACTATAATGTAACCATTGTGGATTCTTGGGGTTTTAGAGTTTCGGACCCAAAAACACTCAACAGCGAACGCTTGACCCTTGCTGCGTGGGTGATCCTTCGTGATCCCCCTGCCATGGCATGGCTTAGACGGCCAGATGCTGCTTGGAACTGAGCCAATTGGGTTTGGGATTGTACTACTACTACTCCTCCTCCTCCTACTCCTACTCCTACTACTACTACTACTACTACGACTACTACGACTACGACTACGACTACGACTACTACGACTACTACGACTACTACGACTACTACGACTACTACGACTACTACGACTACTACGACTACTACGACTACTACGACTACTACGACTACTACGACTACTACGACTACTACGACTACCACTACCACGACCACCACCACCACCACGACTACTACTACTACTACTACTACTACTACTACTACTAGCACTACTAGCACTACTAGTACTACCAGTACTACTGCTACTACTACTACTACTACTGCTACTACTACTACTATTACTACTACTACTACTACCACCACTACTGCTACTACTGCTACTACTACTACTACTCCTACTGCTACTCCTACTACTACTACTACTACCACCACCACCACCACCACCACCACCACCACCACTACCCCTACCACTCCCACTCCCACCGCCACCACCACAACCACCACTGCCACCACCACTGCCACCACCACTGCCACCACACTGCTACTGCTGCTGCTGCTGCTGCTGCTGCACCCACCACCTACCACCTATCACCTGCTACATACTACCTACTATCTACTATCAAATGATTATTTGCTACTCTATCTACTCTATCTACTCTCTCTCTCTACTCTCTCTACGCTACTACCTACTACCATCTACTACCTACTACCTTTGACCTACTATCTACTATCTACTACCTACTACTAACTGCTCAAGGATATATACAGTATATATATATATACAAATATATATATATATATATAGAGTACTGATAAGTATATAGTGCGAATCCTTTCCCAATAATTCTCAATACCCCCAACAAGGGATCCAACATGAATAGATGCAATACCAAATGTGGGCTGAAAAACGGGCAGTTTTTTCCTTGTTGACCAACCAGATTTGAGCGATGTTGGAGGGATTGAAACATGGTGAATTCATGTTCGTGGTCAAGGTCTTGACGGTTGATTTGCCACCGTTTTTGCCAGACGTCGTTTGATGTGAGGGCAAAAGTAGTAATCATATGTCACCATTATGAAGCCACCGAGCTAGAACCGGTTTTTGATGAAAAAAACTGGAACCTCTACTACAAATGCAGGACAGATGACGTGTTGCATCTTCCGTGGTCCCTTCATGGGATATGGGATGACATGGTTTTGTGCTGAATAGATTCCTTTTGAAGGCGTTTCTAGGGAATTTAAGGGGGTACAGTCGAGTATATGTCAACATAATAGTTGTTTAGAGAACATTTTACTGTACCAACATATCTAAATTAGTATACATATATATAAGATTTTATAAGTATTTATTTCATTAGTATTTGATTTTCTGGGGTTGCTTTAAGATTATGTCACTCTGTATGGCACCTGGGTCTAGTTTTTGGGTGGTTTTGGATCGGTAGTAGCTCACAGGGGACGGAACTACTGTAGGGAGCCCATTTCAACGCTGCCAAGGCAGTTCTTTTCCTGTGCTCCTTGTCATGTGACATGCAACAGAGGCACCTGGGACCGGAACTGCTTTTAGTTATAGTTAACGAGTTCACTGCGACCGAACCCTGGAATCATGGTGTTTATAGGGAAAGCATCCCCAAATTGGCCGAACTCTTCAGGTTCGTGAAATCTTTTCTATAAATTACCGATATGGGAGATGATGGGAGATGTGGGACATGATGGATGGGGATACCAAAGTTATGGATATTTCTGGCATGTTTCGGGAATGAGGGTCCCATGCCTTGCAACTGGGACGAATCACAGCTTCGACTGGGACTTTCAGTTGTGCTGATGTGGTCGTCCCAAATGTGTGTTCTCAGGGGGATGACTTTCGAATCTTTGGATGGTCAAAAACGATGCTGAATTTAAGGGAGTTGGAGCTGTCAAACCACCTCTGACTCGCCTTGCTCAAACCCCAGGTGCTGTAGGTTGGTCGATTTTCACCATTTTTCACCCAACCATAGGTGTGGGCGGTGTGGGTATGAATGGATGATGTGGGTGAAAGTGATCACCTTCCTTTGATTTTTTTCACATTAACAGTGTTAATCATTAACAGCTTCTTTTTTGATCGGGGATTTCCCATGTTTGATTACCGGCAGGGGTGGGTCCTAGTTCGTTTGCGCGGGAAATACTGAACCATGTAATAAGATGTAATAAGTACATTCTGAGGCCCGCAAATTAGCAACGACCCCAACTAATCACCCATTTTGATCCACTTTAGATAAAGTATATGTTAGTTGGGGATAGGATATCCAAGTTCATGTCAACCCCGGATTAATAAACCATGATTTATTAATTAGGGGGGTACCCCTCCAATAGTCATAATATGATACTTAAATGGTACCCTCCCAATTAAACAACCTAGGGGTTTATTAATCCAGGGTTGACATTATATATGACATATCCCCAGTTATGTATCGAAAAAAAAAAACAATTGGGCAGACATAGATGGTCGGTAATGTCCACCGCATCCCAGGCGACATCTTTGAGATTGCCGCAGCTAGCTGTCACTGCGGCGGCGATTCCATTGTGACAGCTCCCTTTGAGGCGACAGAAGAGGAGACAACTCCCGCATGTCGTCGTGGCCAGGCTGCCCGCAGCTAGACTCTGCAATGGTAAGCCATATCATATTGGTTTCCAATGTTGCGTATATAGTTATATATATATTATATATTACATAGTTATTATATGTTAGTGTATATATATTATCATATTTTACCACGATATTTTTCTTCAGCTTTGCAAAGAGTAGATCTGCAGGGCCTACCGCATCAACCGTGGATGGTGACCAAGCAAATTCACAAGCTCGAAAAAACGATGGATAGAACTAATGATAATACTTGTAGGCTGTTCAGAAAGATTCATGCAACAAGCATCACAAGTTTAGAAGGCTTAATCACCCTTCCATTGATATTTTACCCCAGCAATTGTCGTAAGTCGGCTTGACCTAGCGTTTGGATTATGCATTCAGATGTGGACCCCAGAAGCTCATGTCAGGCGAATTTGACCATGTGGACCATGGCCGGACGGGTTTCTGGATGTTTTTAATGTTTTTGGATGATCTCAATCCCTATATCTTACAGATCCTTCAAGAATGGTGAACATCCAGCTAGCAGTTGAGTGGTGAGCAATTGCAGGAACGGGCGCGTGCCCACGACCTGGGGAAACTTCGAAATGAGCTACAAAGAGACTTGGCGCAATCGTTTCAACGTGTTGCAATCCCGGTTTTTCTCCATTGGGGGAACAATGCAAGTGATGGATTACCGGTCATGGCACCCACAAAGAAACCAGGCACTTCCGACTGCCGCACCTCTATTGTTTTGGTCATTTTTCAGGAGCCAGGTAATCCCTGAGCATAGTCAGACTATCAGTCCATAGCAGTTTGGGAGATCATTTGGGAGTCGGTATGAGTCAAAATTGAGGTACTGGTGGACATCAAATTGGTATCATTTCTTAGTATTCTTTTTCGGGTCAATAATTTGAGCCGTACTCATGTTGATTTCCAGCGACGTCTAGCCTGGTTGACCAATTTGTGTTGTTTGAACACAAACACTGTAATAATGCAGAAGCAAACTTCAGAAGTGACAAAATATCCATGATCTTGTTTACCTTGCCAGGTTTGATTTTGGCATGTTCCTTGTGTCATTTCAGGTCAGGTTGGTGGTGTGAAAAGCATGGATCCCACCTGTTCACTGTAGCCTTGATTCATTGGATCTTCCAGATTTTCCACTTTGTATATGCACTTTCTCTGGTAACTGTTGTGTATTTGCCCATGATGTGTTCTGAACATGCTGAAATTCTATGTCAATAATAGCCTCATCTGGTTTGTGGATCATCTCCGAACGGGAAAGAACCGTGGATTTCCATGGCTGCGCGTTAGTTTGCTGAAGGATACATCTAAATCACATTGTTTTTTTTGTTGTGGTTAGACTCCAAGATGATTAACTAACATAAATTTAGGATACCCTCTGGTAAACTAACATAGCTATTGAACATGGCCACTTATAGTGGATTTACCCATGAAAAATGTTGATTTTCTATTGTTTTTTGTATGTTTACCAGAGGGTAATTGGGATGTAAAAGCTCTAATCTTTTTCAGTTGAATCCCCAGTGGGAGCGTCCTGGATAGTCATCCTGGAGTCGATAGTCAAAAAAAAACATCAATAACATGGACATATTGAAAATCTCATATTCTTCTCCTTCAGGATGATAATACACCAATATACATATATATATATACACATATATATATACATATACACATATACACATATATATATATATTATTTATATATACCCACCACAAATCCACGTGTATATGTCATATCCACTCATATCCACTCATATACACATATGAATCATATGAACTTATATAACTACCCCAAAAAAAAGCTATGCTTCTTGTGATCAACGGGGCCCCAACCTCCAGGTTTGGCTGGTCAATCCAAAAGCGAACGTGTGGACTTCGTGGACTCCACGCGCTCGCGGCACCGGGATCTGAGTTTGAGCCGTGCTGCCTCGGAAGGCGGGGGAACATGGGGCCCGACCTGGTTTTTTGGGGGCATGATGAGTTGATCTTGATTTTGTATGTATGTAGCATTGTGTAGTTAGTATTTATATATATATACATAGAGATGACATCATGTAGATACAGAATAGTGGAATTGTGAATGTCATTAATACTAGAAATAGTTTGTTGTTTAATCATGGAGCTTTGATACCTGTACTTTTCTCAGTGAGAAGCGGTTAGAATTGTGGATGCTAAGCAGGGACTTCTGATGTTTTGCATCAAAAAGCAGGCGGTGCATCATAGATTTGTCTATTGGAGTTAGTCAAGGTCACATTATTTCAATTTACCAGAAGGTTGCAAACTGTTGTTGTTCATTGCATATATATATATACATACATATACATATATATACATGTAGTTCTGTTTTTTGTATAATTGACAACTGCATAAAGTTGTATACAACAGTATACTTATATTTTATACATAGATAGACTATCAGATCTGTCAGTTTGTTTCCCCCGTGATAGGTTGGATGAGTTCCTCCGATTTTAATGGTTGATAATTCATAATATGTCCATAGAATTAACACCAATTGACCAAAACTAAAAGGGTTATTAAATCACCCAATTATAGATAATTGATTCCAGATAAATCATGATAATTCATGAGAATTCATGAGAATTCATATATATATATAATGATAATTCATAATTGGTGAAAACATTGATTGTTTTCTCTTATTGGGGATGGTTATTAATCCGTTTTGATTGGCATGTGTATACCGATTCATTATGATAAAATTCCCAATATGGGATGGATGACCATAAGCCATTCATCTCATGCAACTTGACCATGGCATACCTGGCAACCCTCAAAAAGATCAAAAAGCAGTGGTCAATCTGTCATAAACTACTGTAACCTGTCTTATCTTTAAGGATCAATAGTGCCACAACAATTCTGCAATAATTCCACCATAATTCATAATACTTCCACATGCTTCCACAATTGTTGATCATAAGATTCTATAGTATTGGAAATCGCTGGGAATAACTATAGTAGCAATCAACATCATCATCATCATCATCATCATCACCATCATCATCATCATCACCATCATCATCATCATCATCATCACTAATATTAATAAATGTTCACTATCATTATATATTATTTTTACTACTATATATATACTACTATTATTAACATTTATTATGATTCATCATAGTTACTATTAATAACATTATAGGCATGAAATAACATTATTATTGTCATCATCATCATCATCATCATCATCATCGTCATCATCATCGTCATCATCATCATCATTGCTATTATGTTTTAGCGCTGATGACAATATTTCATTTGTGTTACTATTAATAACATTATAGTACTGAAATAACATTATTATTGTCATCATCATCATCATCATTATTACTATTATTATTAAGCGCTAATGATAATATTTCATTATTGTTAGTATTAATAACATATTAGGAATGAAAAGAACATTATTATTATCATCATCATTATTACTATTATTGCTAAGCGCTGATGATAATATTTCATTGTTATTCTATGAAAATATTATGGAATAATTATATGAACAATAACTAGTATTATTCATAATACTTCCACATGCTTCCACAATTGTTGATCGTAAGCTTCTATAGTATTGGAAGTTGTTGGGAATATGTATAGTAGCAATCAACAACATCATCATCATCATCATCATCACTACTATTTTTATTATCATTACTATTCTGGTCGGTGGTTTGGAGCATGTTTTTATTTTTCCATATATTGGGAATAATCATCCCAACTGACGAACTCATATTTTTCAGAGTGGTTGAAACCACCAACTATAAACATTATTATTATTGTTATCATCATGATCATCATCATCATCATCTTCATCATCATCTTCATCATCATCATCATCATTGTTACTATTAATGTTTTTTTAATCATCATCACTACTATTAATATTATTATTCATATTTTTATCAATATTATTATTAATATTTATGTTACTATTATCATCATTATTATTATTAAGCACTGATGATGATATTTCATTACTATTTGATTTTCATTAATGATATATATATATTGTATTACTTATTACAAACTATCGCTATTATCATTATTAATAAACTATTGCTATATATTATAATATAGCTATTAATAATGATAATAGATGATAATAGTAATTTAGTAATACACTTATTGCCTATTTTTCCAATCAAAATGGGTGTATGACTAAATGGGTGTTATTGAAAATCAGATTAATATTTGCACCCAATTTATTAATATTGCTATATTACCCTCTGGTTATTTAACATAGCCATGGAAAATGGCCCATTTATAGATGGTTTACCTATTAAAAATGATGATTTTCCATGGCTATGTTAAATAACCAGATGGTATATATTATCCATTATAAACAGATTATTAAACAGATTAATAGATATTAGTAATTACTATTATTAATAAATTATTGCTATATTATATAAACAGATTTTCCCCATTTTTCCACCCTCAGCGATGCCTCGAGGTCAGGAGGATCCAACTCCATTGGCCAACGCCGACACCGAGGACAGCAACGAGGAGTCGCCCTACGTTCTTCGGTGCCTTGGGGCGACGGCCTTGACATTGCCATGGAAAATGTGGGGAAACCCCATGGAAAGTCTGGAAAATGTGGGAAAAACCATGGGAAACCCATGAAAATCACATCAATTCACCATTTTTCATGGGTAAATCATGGAAAATATTGGAGGATCACCTTTTTTTGTAGGCAAATCATTGAACAAATGGGCCACCTATACCATGGCAAACTGTTAAATTACTTGAACTTCACCACATGTTGATTGATTTGTATTGGTCGAGTTTTATCATCATCTACCATGTTCTGTCCAAATTTGGTTTTGATTGGTTTAGCTCCATCCAATTTTGGGATATGTAATGGTGAACAACGCGCAAAATTTGATTATATTGTCAGTAGATGTTCCTTGATTTTCGGGTTTCGAAAGGTGTTGAAGCAATGATAAACTGGGTTCGGCAGAAAAGTTGGATCTCTGTAAGAGTCTACTATCACTATTCTCTTATCCAATGAAAGTGGTCGCTGGGTGATCCCGCACACAGTCAGGTCAGTACCAGCTGTCCAGCCCTGTAAAAACAACCACTTGGTCCTTATTTAGCTTAGGAAGACACAGGAACACACAAATATTTAATCATATATGACTCATGACTATATAATACTATATAATTATATTTAAATTGTCGATATTGGCTACACTTATAAATTGTTCCTCTAGACTCTTGTTGTGGTGTTTGTTAATTCGATATAGCATATCTTCCAGGAGTAACGTCACATCGGAAGAGGTTGATTCTCATGTTTTGTTGGTTACATCCCAGAATTGGCTTCAGGGAAGTTTTGCAGGAACCTCCTATTTTTATCAGTAAATGCAATATACAAACAACTGGGTTTTCCTGCAATAGATCCGTTCAGTAAACAAGTCCATTGAACTTGGCATGTACTTGGCCGAACATAGTTTCTACCCAAAAAACTCAAAAACACTAGCCATTTTGAAACTGGTTGAAATCTCTATCTCTGGATCTAGGTTCTGAGCTATTTTGACCATAGTTGACTAAAACTATTTGGATTTCCCAGAAGTAGATGAAGGAAGACATGTGCAGGAAAGCCCGCAATTGTCAATACTCACTGCCATGGTGAAAACCATGGTTTCCTGTAGATGTTTCCCCAACAAACCAATCCATTGAAGTCCCTATTTTCCCAATGAAAGCTGAAGTATCATCGAATTCGAATCACCATTCTTGTTGGTGAAAACCTCACATATTCCGTGAAACGGAAAAATATTAGAACATCCATGGAAATCCATGGAACATCACATCAATTTCCACCAGTATGTTGTTATAGCATGTTATAGCTAAATGGTTATGGGTCAAAACCATGGTACATTGGTAAGCATCAACATGGCTGGTTAATGGATGGTTATTCGCCCAACTATGGTAATAGGTGACCCATCCCCAAATCATGGAAATTCATGGAAGAGATTTCAACATCAGCATTCTTCATAGGTAAATCATGGGGGTTTAACCACCTCGCCCTGCGGCTTTCTCTTCAAGGCGCAGCGATGCTGGGAGTCGCCTGGATTTGTTGGCACCGATCTCGGAGAAGCAGGCGCCGACCGTTGTCGTTTTTGATGACGGGAGTTGGTCGTTTTCGATGGTGATTTCTATGGCGAAGTCTGGGTGTTTCTATCTGGTTGGTGGTTTCAAACATTTTTTATGTTCCAGAATATATGGGATATGACTAATATTTTTCAGAGGGGTTGACACCACCAACCAGCTATAAATGGAGGTACCCCAATAGCTGGATGGTTTTTGGTAGGGAAAATCCTAAGATGGATGATTTTTTGGGGTACCCCCATTTATGGAACCCCCCATATTTCGGGATTTGGACATCTCCAAGGACTATGGATTTTTGTCGTTAGATCGTCCCATGACGTATGTGGTTGGTGTTTGTGGGTTATAACCCACTTATAAATGGAATAAACCTAGGAATCGGGGACCGTTAGCTAACGGTTATTTTCACCACTTACCAAGTGGGATGGTCCTCCAGTTTTCATGGTGATTTCGTGGAGATATGGGGAGACGATGGGAATATGATAGGCATATTTGATGGGAGTATAATGGTGATCCAAGGGGGATCCTATGGGGATAGATTCCAGATATGTTGGGTATATTGACAGATCTTGATGGATATGATGGGACTATATGTTTCTTTAATGGAATAATACTATGGGATTATACTATACTGGTGATTTAACCATATGCGTGGAATATTATGAGTTCTGTGGATATAGATGATCCATTTGAACACTTTAAGATCCATGAATGGACATAATATCCATAGTTGTAGATATGTCCTTTTGCCAGCAAAACTCAGATTTTTTATTAACCAATACGTAGGGTGTACTGTATATATATATATACACGTATGTATGTATTGTATTGTATTGTAATGTATTGTATTGTATTGTATTGTATTGTAATGTAATGTAATGTAATGTAATGTATGTAATGTATGTAATGTATGTAATGTATGTAATGTATGTAATGTATGTAATGTATGTAATGTGTGTAATGTCTGCAATGTATGCAATGTATGTAATGTATGTAATGTATGTAATGTATGTAATGTATGTAATGTATGTAATGTATGTAATGTATGTAATGTATGTAATGTATGTAATGTAATGTAATGTTATGTTATGTAATGATATGTTATGTTATGTAATGTAATGTTATGGTATGGTAAGGTATGTATGTATGTATGATTTATTTCTATGTACAGTACATATATCATATATATACAATATAATATATATATATATGATATATAATATAATATAATATAATATAATAATATATATATACATACACGTGGATATACAATTGTATGCTAACCCAAGCGCCAAGCCCAGCCATGTTTGGCGTGTGACACCATCATTTTGGCTGTGTCAATCCCATCGAAATCACACCGTTTGATGTTCCATGTTTGCTAGTTCATTCCCATTTGAATCCCATTGAATCAGAATTTTTGCGAGTTAAATCCCATTGAAATCCCATGAAATCACCATGTTTACCAGTTTACACCACACGAAATCGCCATCTCCTCGAACTTCTCAGGTGGGGAAGCGCTGGACCCTGGCTCTCTCCCGGGCCATCAACAAACTCTCCTGCAGCAGGCGTCCAATGCCGTACACCTACAATGACTGGGGTAAAACATACCACCCATACAAATCGTGATGTAAGGTGACGGTGTATGAAATGCTGGTTTTAGCCATATAATTATTTGGCAGTGTGTCAAAACCTTGTACCCCTGGTGAACATCAAAATAGCTGGTAAATGGATGTTCATCCCACTAAAAATGGTATGTATAGGTATTGATCCATAGCCATATAATTATTTATAATGTTAACTTGATTTTGCTTTATAAATAGAACTGTACTGACCAGTCCGACATGTTGCAGTAAGAAAACCTGGCCATCCTCCGAAAATGCACCTTCAGCATCCTTCAGCCATGTCGACATGCTCTGAAAGAAACACGGTTCCAGTATGTTTCAGTGGAACACACAAAAAAAACACTATAATTTAGCCATATGTTTTTGTGAATGAACAAAGATGAATACCCATTGATCATTTATTTTGGTTTGAAGAGAAGGATACAAGGTTTTGACCCGTACCCAAATAGTGTGTTTTGGAAGGAACACGGTCCAATGTTTCACTTCTAAGCTGGTTTGCAAGACAAGATGTGATATATCAATACTCCCTCAAGAATTCCTGGTGGAATGGATTGAGCCTATTTCACTGGCCCCATGTACAGGGGAACAAAAATGTATCGTTGAAATATATAATGCGTTAATTGTATTATCCATGTCGCGTGCAAACAAGTAGTGATCTAAAATGGTAAGACATATCTATGGGGGTTCTTAAAATAGGGGATCCCCAATATGGATGGTTTGTAATGGAAAATCCTACTAAAATGGATGATTTGGGGGTGCCCCATTTTAGGAGACCTCCATATATTTTGTTAACCGGGGAAAATATCATAAACTGGGATGCCTCTGGGATGCTATAAAATCATTTGCGGGAAAAGAAGGTAATTACTTCAAATGATGGGTAGATAAACTATGAAATCGATTAAGCTGACTATTTTGATTTTGAATAGGATGATAAACCATGTGAATTGGGAGGCTTTCCCATGTCAAACGGGGTTTATAATTCTTCCAACAACCTCTTCCAAAACCCCAACATGCAATGATGAATCTTGAGATTTTGGGCAAAGCCATCCGCATGTCCTCCAGTGTCCCAGTGTCTACCAGGTGCCTTCGCTGCTCCCTGGTGGACTGTGACCGAGACAAAGTGATCAAGGAGGTGGACTCCCTGCGAGCGTTTCCCATCGTTTCCCCATGTTTTTTCATGTTTTTGAAGGTGGACTTCAGGAGCATCTGGAGCACCCCCTGCTTCGCCAGGTCATTTTTGGAGATTATTTATCCACCGACGGGTGTCTGGCCTTGATGAGAGATGACCAATGCAGGGAATGGAACTACCATGCTCAGCAAATCATGGTACAAGTCAGTCTAGTTATTGGTGTATATGGGGATACTACCTTTCTATGTGTTTTAATCAGAGGAATCACCTGCAGGAATAGGATGTTTCAACAGCAATAAAGTGGGTAATTATAGTGGATATGGGTGGTCGCCAGGCAGATAGCCTTTGGTAAACAAGCCTGTGGCAGCTCACAATGCCTATGTTGAACAGCTCCAATATGACATGATCCTCCAGCCCATTGAAGTGGCTATGGTAACCTAGCCTATACGATTGGCAAGTCGAAGCTGGAAAAAAGGAAACTCCTCCTAGCAGCTAGATGCATTCATAGATGTTTGGTTTACATTTAGAAATGAATTCTAGATCAAAACATATTTTGATACAAAACTGTAACATATCCATCCATAGATGAATATATGGTTGCAACATTTTGCAAACGTCTATTCTGAAACACTAGCCTTTTGATGTTTCCACTTAACACCTAGGCCGTTTCCATTGCCAGGCACTAGACCTAGAGGCTGCACATGGCTGCACCCTTTTTGAGGGCTACCAAACCGATTGATTTTGTACCATGACCATACCGTATGCCATGTAGAACTCAGAATCAAATCTTCAAATCCGTGGTTCATTGCTGGTGCGTCACTGACCCTGGTTTCCCTGCTGGCTAAGGTTGACGGTCGATGCAGAAAACTGGTTTCAGGAAGTGCAACATGAGCGATTCGTCGAGAGCGGAGTGAATACTCCAAGTTCCTCGGAAAAAAATGCGCTGTGGGCGATCGGTGATCGATGGGTAACTGGCAACTGGTGCATGGATCTTACCATGACGTTTGCCTTGATTGGGTTTAGCAAGGTTTAGCCAAATTTTCGGGAATCGGAATCATTCTGTGTAATTCACCATCCGGCTGCCCGGCTACATCTTGCAGAGTCGCCAAGACCAGGATGTAGGTCGTTTTGGTATTGCACAAGTTTCCGGGATTACCCTCTGGTAATTTAACATAACTATGGAACATCACCATTTTATAGCTGGGAAAATCAACTATTTCATACTATTTCTATGGCCATGTTCAAGTTCGCAAACTGTTAGTTTACCGGAGGGTAAATCCCATTAATATCCCATTGAATCACTATAAAATCCCATTAAATCACTATAAATCCATGAAACCTCAACTGTTTTGGTGACACTGAAGGGGCACCTTGCAGGCCGGGGCGGACAGCCGGACAGCGCCTAGGATCCAGTCCTTCCAAGAGGAGTGCGGCAAAGATTCTGTCAACGCTGTTGGAGGATCTGCTGGGGTGATCCAGCAAGCCGATCATGTGATGGGAATGAGAACTGGAATAGTATTTTTGATGAATTATTTGATGATATATGCGTATGTAATCGTATGTATGTGTATAAATTGATATAAATCAATATGATGTAATTATAGATAATTAATGATCGTATAATATTAGTTAATATTATGTTATATGTACTAGTATAATATGTACTGTAATTGTAATGCAATATCTATACACTAGTTTTTGTTGGTCAACAAAAAGTTTTCGCTGATCTAGTATGGCCCATTGGTGCTCAGCTCGATTGACTGTTGGATTTTTTTAGGAAATCATGAGGCGCCTTGATCCCCTTAGGCGTCTTGGACAACAATCGTTCCATATGATTCCCAAGATCAAGAAGTTTGCACGAATCACTGACAGAATTCTGCGGTTTCTTGCTCATTTTCGCTGTCTTCGCACCACACGATTAAATAGAAGCATTGGACACCTGGAAAATATGGGGGTAAGCATCATGAAGCTAACATCGTCCTGGATAAATTATAACAATCTCACTGCGACGTCACTGGACTGATGGTTGGTAATTCATGTAGGGGTAACTATCCCCAAACTTGTCTGAACGGTAAATTATTCGAATTCATCCAGACATATATGTCTCCTCAAAGCATTACGAACTGCGTTCAGTGAGGCTAGCGGCTAGGCTATACACAACTCTTGACCCTTGGGTCCCTTAGGTCCGGAAAAAAGTGTGACATTTTCAAATGCAGATTTTTGGGACCGGCACCACAGGACGCCAATCTGCCACACAGACTAGAGCCATGTGCTCATTTGGAGCGGCCACTGTCTGAGAAGCTTGGCTTCGACGTTGGTGTGGTTTCTCACCGACACTTGGGGATAGCATGGGTACATAAACCAAAAAAATGTCAGTTGTAATTACAAGCTGGTTTATAACTATAGGATAACTAGGGTTTATGGATGTTTATGGACATACATGGAGCGTGATGGCTTTATTTGGAATTGTGAAAAAAAGCAATCTAAAACAACTTACCTGTCTAGGGAGGCCACTTTGTAGAATTTGGTACCGGGAATTGGGGGGGCATTTCTGAGGTCCCTCCAAAACCTGCTGGGGAAACCTTGGATGGATACATATTAGTACTTCATTTTTTGTTGCAAGGGCAAAAGCTATTGAAAATGACCATTTATAGTGGATTTTCCCATTAAAAATGGTGATTTTCCATAGCTATGTGGTATATGATACATACTCACCAACTTTTTCCCCACCTGCAAGGTGAGGGTCTCTTGATTTTATCAGAGTTACTTCCTTTCGTTTTCCTTCCTCCTTCCTGCTTCCCCCAACAGCGAACTCCAGATCTCAGTGGGCACTGCCGGACCTCAACCGTGAGCTCCAGATCTCAGTGGGCACTGCCAGAATGACAGATAGAATGGCAGAATAGAATGTCAGAATAGATGCCAGATGAATGCCAAAATAGAATGCGAGATAGAATGCCAGATTAGATGCCAGATAGAATGCAAGAAAGAATGCTAACATATATAATCACATATATATATGAGCAATCGTCAAAACTCCCGAATACTGAACTATGTATTCGTTGGACATTGGTGTTCATAAAATGCAAAAAAACTGAGGTTAGCGATGGGACCTTTCCAAATAGCGATACCCCCCTCTGAGATTTGCCGGGTATATACGTCCGGGATCCTCGTGATGTTTCATCTGCGCCCCACAGATTTGGGCTCGGGGTCAGTGTCGCAAAGCACAGCTGTTGCTATGGAGTGGTCTGCAGAGAGAAGATTGCGTATGAGCGGAAATCAAATGGGTTCAGAGTACTGAAGCTTGACAGCACCAAAAACAGTTTGAGTCGATTGCTTGGGCCATGCTATCCAGGACTCACCCGCAAAGTGATAGTGGTTCTTGACGCTTATCTCCCTTCATGATTGATTTTGCTGCTTTCCTGTTTGGGCTGAGGGGTGTTTAAGCTCGGCACAAAGAGCTACTACTCGAAGACGCAAGCCTTGCTGGCCGGTATGCCGGATCACTTGGGCTCAGCGCCTGGTTCATGCAGTTTGGTGTCCGGGTTATCGAAGGTTGAATGGGTGATACTGGTCTGTAGCCGAGTTTCCTTGTTACTAACCCCAATTTATGGATGACCATCCTTCAGTATTATATACTTAATATAGGTATGCAATCTAAGTTTTGTTTCATTCCCCCATACATTTATCGAATGGCCATCGTGTTATCTCCCATAAATCGCACATTATGGTTAGCAATATCTAGAGGTTGATCGTAGCAATCCGCCTGTATGGACACGTGGCCGCGTCCTCCTGGAACAAAGGCATGCAAATCAATGAGACCCTCCTCTTCAGAGTCCCGGAGGGTGAGCAACGTCCTGCTGAGCTATGAAACCTACTTGGAGAGTAAGTACTGATACGTATGGCTAATTCATTTTCTGACCCTGTCGTTTGGTAAGAGTTCATCATATAAACATGATTATATATATTTTTATACCTTTAGGTACCTTCCGGGGCTCAAACATGGCAAGCTGAGAAATCGCTTAAAAGATGTAAGCGGGTTTTGATTGTAATGCTTGATCTGTGGATTCAGGAATGTCAACCATTTGCCATGCTTGATTACTGGAGGGTAATGCCATACTCTGGTGGTATTTGACCATCTGAACAAACTCCTACTTACCATTATCCCTTCCTATTTTATAGTTGAACCAATTTCCCTGATTGTTTCCCAATGAACCACTTAACATAACATCCTTTACTAAGTTGGTATTCGGGTGGTTCATGTGCACGGTGCCGCCCGAAAGCTGGCAATAATTCATATTTGTTTGTAGATGGGGATACTTGTTTTGTAGATATTATGGGTGTATATTAACAATATGGTGTAACATGATGAGGGTTTAGCCTGGTTTTGACATTATAACCGCATATGATGGGGATACTTGTTTTGTAGATATTATGGGTGTATATTGAAAGAGTGGGGTAGCATGATGAGGGTATCGCCGCAGAGACTTTATAACCGCATATGATGGGGATATTTGTTTTTTATATATGGTGGGTGTATTTTAACAATATCTGTTAACATGATGACGATAAAAACGCAGTGACATTAACGTAATATAATGGGGATACTTGGTTTTGTAGATATGGTGGGTGTATATTAACACAATGGGGAAACATGATGGGGAAATACTAGACATACCATCCGGCCATAAGCATGGTTTAAAGCTAAAAAAGAGCAAACCAAATCGTGACAATGAGGTGAGGAAGCGCTCCACACCCGTCGGTGCACATGGAAGTGTCAGTGCTGCTGCAGCACAAAGCCATACAACTGAGCCTGTCCCTTGGCTGCACCTGTCGTGGCAACTTGTTTCAACACAGCTAGCTAAGAACGCAACTGCGCACTGTGCGCAGTCAGATGTTTACTTCAGGCAGTTCTGACGACACCGGCTTCAAAACGACAGCGCTTGGAGGACATGACGCCCACTGACTCTGACAAGACGCAGAAACCGGTTGCTCAGCTGCAACACCACGGGCCTTCGGCCGCCACGATCCAGTGCCAAGCCATCGTTGTCAGGTTGTCAAGCTTGAAACAGCTTTGAAGAAGACCGCGGCACCTGATACTTGTGATACTTGTCCAGATTCTGAGCTTCGCTTGTTTTTTTGGAAGGGGTAACTAGCCCAGAGGTCTTCATTGCGCCAAGCTTGTCGTCACTGCAGCATGAGCATACATTGAAGTGCTTCTCGCTAGTTTGCACATAATCCGAGGATGTTGCTCCTGTTGAAAAGAACCTCGGGCAAGAGCTTCCTGGGAATGGCATTCCGCAAGATCAGCTGATCATGGTCACTGAGGATGGCGCAGCTCCGGGGAAGGAGCCAGCGCCGCCTTCGCCTGTGGCTGTGCCTGAATCTGCTGAATGCGTGGGGGTGAAGCCAGTGCAAGTGGAGCAGCAGCCGCAGCATTCGCTGGTGCCGCAGATACCCGCTGAAAGTCCTTTGAAGTTGTCACCTGAGCAGCGCCAGCGTATGGTGAAGCTCACCGCCAGCATGGGCAACCACCAGGGGAACAAGGGAAAGAAGCAGTGGGAAAAGGCTGGTGGCTGTTTTGTATGTGAGCGTGCCAAGCATAGCTGCAAGTGGGCCGTGCGTGACAAGAATGAGCTCACAGGTAGTTGGTGTTACAGTTGTGTGTTTTCTGCCTTGAAGCTGAAGGCAACCAAAAACCAAAGTGTTTTGGAAGCTTGCCCAGACATTCGCTCACTGCTGAAGAAACGCAGTGCTGAAAAAATTGCAGACTTAGCCCTGAGAGGCGAAGACTTTTGCCAATGTGTCGCTTGTCGTCGGCGCAGAGTGCCGGCAAAGAGATTGCGAAGCAAAACTTCCTTGTAACAAAGCAACACTCTGTGCCACGCTGAGTGGGGAGCTCTGCGGCGCCAACAAGATGTCTGAAAAGAGTTGCTGGTTACATGCGGAGGGCCAGGCCAGACTGTGCGCAAGATTTGTCTGGCAGCAATCAAAGTTTCAGCTAGACTTGTTTGTTTGTCCCGCAGCCATTTCACAAATGTAATCGTTATAAGTTGTAAGGCATGTGCTCGATTCTAGAAAAAAGATACCTGAATTTTAGCGATACCGTAGCGATGCCTTAGCGATACCCTAGCGATACCCCAATTTTGCCAGATGTAGAGCATCCCCAACCAGGACCTCCAGAGTAGCACACGTCACACGAAGTTCCACAACTTCCACTGCATGTCAAACATCCTTTTTGCCAATATTATACGTTAAGATGCCTCGCAGCGCAGAGGATAAGAAAGGCATTCGTTCCTTGACTCGTGCTGTGTTGCAACACAAAGAGCTTGGTCCAGAGCTTGTTGCTAAGGCTAGGCAGGCGAAGCCCGGTGTCCCTATAACCGGCAGGTCCCGAGATGAGAAAGACAATGCTGATTCATGCCTCACACGAGCGCAGAGGCTGTTTGCGGAAGAGCAGGTAGCCAAGGAACATTGGAAACAGCTTTCACGTGAGCAGCAGGTAGCCTTTTCTGAAGAACGTGGGGATCCCACCTGCCTGGGGGTAGCTTCATCTGAACCGCTTCCGATGCTTGCCTTTGCATATTGTGCTTCTCCGGTGCCACTATGTCTTTTTTATTCATATTTTTCTCTACTTTTCTTCCCCTTAGCAACCTGGGTTGCCAGGAGTTCCTCTGCCGCGGTGGAGCCTTCAGCTGTCGTGAATGATGCAGCACCAGTTCCCAGCGTAGCCAGAGAGGTTCAATCCAAACGAAGAGGCTCGACAGATACTGAGACCAACAACCCGACACAGGAAGTCAAGAAGCCACGGCTGCGACCATTGTCCGAAGTGCACCAAAAGCAACTAAACCGGCGACTCGATGCTTGCTGGGAAGTGATTGCTGGATCTGACAGTGCTGAAGATGCAATGCAACTACTGACTGCGTTGGGGAAGAAGGTAGAGCATAAATGGCCTTCTACCAAAGGCAAGCTTGCAGCCTCCTTACAATCTGGTGGAACCGGTAACTGTGCAGTCTCTGCTTCTGATGTTCTCACTGGCTTGAGTGGTTTGCTGCCTTTCCAAACTCTCAAGCTCACAGTTGCAGCAAAATCAATTCAGCAACACATAGATGCTCTGGTTCGGCAACTATGCGGATCACATGAAGTGGCACTGTCTCTTGGCTATGCGATTGGGAGATCACGGTGGCATAAAGCAGGGCAAGATTTCGAGAATGTCCAAGCTGGTGGCAGACCATCCGCAATCAACAATCTGGATGCCATTGCTTCGGTCCAGGCTGTGTTGAACAAGTACTCACAACCATCATCTAACATTTGCAAAAAGGGTGCCTTGGCAAGGAATATGTTCAACGTTTTTGCTTCACCAATTTTTCTGAATATCTCAGGGAACCCCAGACAGTGCTTCTTCGTTTCACCCTGTTTGAAGATGCATTATATGTGGTTCAGTTTGCGAAGGTAATGAATGGGTGGTTGCAAACACCTTGACAGCTGCGCCTACCAACATATACCTGGAAGATTCTAGACTATACGGGAACATGTCTGACAGCACCTTCCGCAGAATCTTAAAGCAGCACCTGACATAATATAAGAAACCGCGGCGATTGACTGACTTTTGCCAACACTGTGCGGATTTGGAACAGAAAGTACTTCCCGATTGCAGAAAGGCAATCGAATCTGCACGATCCCAATTGCTGGCCATCATGCCAGAATATTGGGCCTTGTGGGAAGAATATATGACAACAAGCAGTGTGCAGTTTGATTCGCAGCCCGCTCTTTTTCTCCAACAGATAGAGCACTACATAGATCGTCATTGCGAGACCAAGCCATGCCGAAAACATGAAGGATCCGAGTTTCCTTGCGGACTTCTGCGGCTAAGGAAGCGTGGCAGTGACTTTCCCCAAGGCCAGCGAGCCACTTTGCATGAGAAGGAAGCTGAGATTGCCCATGAATTGCGTGCATGGTTGAAGTTGTTGCGTTCTTACCTCCATCATCGTAGCTGTAAGGAGCATCAACATGAAGCACTGACTCAGCTGATGGAGTCTCCGCCTTTTGGCCATGCAGTGCTTGTCTCAGACTGGAAAGAACAGGAAACTATACCGCAGTCTTGGTGTGAGACGGGTGATATGTTTTTTGCAACTGCACGGATGGAATGCTCCGTTTTTGGCGCGATGCTTGTGGAGCATGCTGCAAATTCAACCCAAGAGCGGCCAGTTTTGATTACAACTTATTTTGTGGTTTGTTCCAGCATCTTGGACCATACCACTCTGCGAACCTGCCAACTTCTGCGCCTTGTATTGTCCAAGAAAAAATCACCCCGTCCATGGACGGCTCTCCATTTGATCTCGGACTGTGGTCCGCATTACCGGTCACTTGAAGCCTTAGGCCATGCTTTGGTGACTCTCCATCAGAATTTGGAAATTCCTGTAACTGTGCATTTTGGATGCGAGAAACACTTCAAGTCATGCATAGATCGCCTCTTTGGATGGTGCCGAGCATGCTTGAAACGATGCTTAGACAGTAAGAAAGACCTTCTCACTATTGACGACTTGTTCCAAGCACTCAAACAAGGTTTTGCTCAGAATCACAGTGCCGATGTCATTTGCATTTTGGATGAATCTCCCGTGCCGACAGAGGCGGTCATTTTGCAACCCAATGCCGATTTCAAAATTAGCCGAACCTATTGCTTATCCTGTGCGCCAAGCAGACTCCGGCCTGAACCACGTGTCTGGAACCATGTTTTCTCAACACGGCCAACTACAGTGGAGGTGGAATATACCTGTTTGACGGCTGAGCTGCCGACAGAGTGGCGCAGGGGGTTCTTTGGTGCCGGGCAAAAGGCATGGTCCAAACGTCCTCAACCCCTTGGGCCAACACAGGAAAGCAGCCTCTCAAGGAAGTACTTGTGCCAGAAGGAGCTGTTGCCTGATGCCACTTTGCGGCGTCGCAGGCTCTTACCTGACATTGGTGAAGAACTTCGTCGAAAGAAGAAACGCTTGGATCGAGCGAGGATTCGATCACAGAAGAAAAAAAGATTTGCTGGAGGCAAAGCGAAGGGATCTGCACAGCAGCTCCTCCAGCAGTTCTTCTTCAGATTCATCCAGCTCAGAGAGGTGAAAACATTGAGCTGCCACCATCTTGATGAATGTGATCGATAATTCCATATAATTACCTTAACTAAACTTAGTATTAGCGATACCCCCCTTAAACTACTATGATGGAATGATGTGCAAATTGCTACGAGACTGTGGTTAGCGATGGGACCTTTCCAAATTATGTTGATGTCTATTCGCCATACAAGGAGTTTAGACAACCGCACATATATATATATAGATATTTATATTTAATATATGCAAGAAAGTATGTCAACATACATGCCAGAAAGTATGTCAGAATAGATGCCAGATAGAAAGCCAGAAAGAATGTCAGAGCACATGCCAGGAAAAATGTCATATATATATATATACACAGTAGATCCAATATATACTTCCATATGGTATGTCAGAAACTATGTCAGAATAATGTGTCAGGGCTGGAATCACTCGAAGATTTTATTGTTATTTTTTTTTCCGGGGTATCTAAGATCTAAGGTCTACCATTTTCTGTAACCCCGATGGTTGTTGAGACCCGAGACCCACCTTGGATGATGATCCACTGGCAGTGATTGGATCTCCCAACCTTAAATCCAACAGAAGTCGATCATCATGTTCTCACTTGGTGGGTTCTATCTTGAAACTTGTTTCTGGATAGCTGATGACAACTGGAGATGTTCAATTTTGAGTCCAATCAGGTCAACAAGAACAGACCCCTCAAACCTGAGTAGGTGAATCACCATAGTATAGCCCATGCGCAATCCCTGCAACCCAAATGTTCAAAGCAAATTTGATAGAGTACTTGCTTTCACATGCCATGTGACGCTCTTGTCGAAAGATGAAGCAGGGGAGGCAATCAAGTTCTCGCCCTGGATACGAAGCATACCAGTGACAGGTGGTTTCAGGCATGTTTTTCTTCCATACGTGTGATCACCATCCCCAATGACGTTCATAGTTCTTCAGGGAAGTTAGAGCCGCCCAGCCTGGGGCTGGGGTGGGTTGCCTTGCAAGGTACTGGATCAATTCCAGCCACAACTCGTACCTGCAGGTCGGGCGGGGGCAATGCAATTTTTGACTGGAACTCGCAGGAGAGATGCTCCGATGATGATGATGATGATGATGATGCTGATGCTGATGCTGATGCTGATGATGATGATGATGATGAGGATGAGGATGAGGATGAGGATGATGATGATGGATGAGGATGATGATGATGATGATGATGAGGATGAGGATGATGATGATGATGATGATGAGGAGGAGGAGGAGGAGGACGACGACGACGAGGACGACGATGATGATGATGATGATGATGATGTTGCTGCTTCTGCTGCTGATGCTGATGCTGATCATGTTTGGTGCTTCAAAACCATTCAACTTTTCGACTTCCCTTTCTTAGATTTGTTCTTCAATTCACCTTTCTTACCCCAAATGTGATCCCGGCTGAGGGCAATCAACTCACGAGCACTTCCTCGGCTCATGCGCTGGCGTCGTTGCTGCGGAATGGCTGCCGCGTCATTGAGCTGGATGCGCCTTGGGACGACGAAAAACTGGGTTCCATAGTCATGTACCCCCAGAGCTGGAAGGTTTACCCTCTGGTAAAAAACCATAGGACAAACCACAGGAAAACCATAGGAAAATGGTGGTTTTACCCTCTGGTAAACTAACATAACTATGGAAAATCACCATTTTTAATGGGTAAATCAACTATTTCTATGGCCATTTTCAATAGCTATTTTGACATAACCAGAGGGTATAATGGAAAATGAATCTGTAAATGGATGATGACTGGGGGACTGGTTTTTTTTTCAGGAAACCTCCACTTGAGGGCTGCGATCGGGGCCCCTGTTGATAATGGGTGATTCGTTGGGGTGTATGATCCCAGTTGATCCCATATATTGGGGATGATCATATTCCCTTATGGGAATTCCACGGGAATCCTATAAATCATCAAGTAGAATCAATGGAGTGCCAGATGATTTTGAACACCGCTCAGTGCCGCTCAGTTGTCAATTAATGGGGATGATCCAATAATAATCGTTGATATGATTGGTGAATTAGGTTGGTTGATGGTTCTGGGATTTTCCATTAGGATGATCATGAGGGACAACTGGGATAACTCATGGATTCACGACTCGCAACGCCGGTTCCTGCCTGATGGCAGGAACCGGTGAAATCTCCAAATTCTGTGTTAGCGTCCACCTGGAGACGCTTTTCCGAAACAATGGAAATCCACCATTTTTCATGGCATCCATAGCGATGACTGGAAGTCCTAAAATTCCTGGGCATCTCTCTTGTTGGAAGCTGTGGTTTGTTAAAATGCCAATCTGTTCAAACTTGCAGCTTCCGATTTGTTATGTTTCTCAATATGTATATTATATATATAATTATAATATATATATATATAATTATAATATATATATATATATGTTCAATTTTGAATTGTTTGTTTTTGTGGAGGAACATCATGTCCTACTACTGAAGACTTTTTGTGGGGTATCAAAGTGCACAAAGAATAGCCATGTTATGCCATGTTCAGCTGGTGCAAGGTCTATGACGGATCGAAATATGGGATGCAAGGTGGGAGCTGGGCTGCCATTTTGAAGTTCAGTAGTTCAGTGCGGACAGCGGACGCTCTCAAACATGTTATGCTGTTTTGGAGCCATCACTTTCAAGAATGTGGCAAACATGGGGCCATGGGAAGTCTTTAAGACCACACTATGTATAGCTATGGCATTGGCTGTGGTAATGTCTTTACGCCTTTAGCATTCACAGCTATGTATGGGTCGAAGTGGCTCGAAAGCCACGAAGTTCGTTGTGATGTCATTTTACAATTTGAGACACATTTGATTACTATATAAAAAATCACATATATACACATAATATATATATATATATACTATAGATCAGATATATTATAGATCAGATATTATAGATATATCTATATTACTAATCGCTACTATATAACATACACACTGTCGTTCATGATAGATTCTGATAGCCTTAATGCCAGGCCCATGCGTCCTCCACGGGGGAACGGCCACCACGGCAGTTTCGCTCTGTGCCTGCTTGGAGGCGGGGAACGACTGGAAAATCTATGGAAAATCTATGGAAAATCTATGGCAGAACCATGGAAAACCATGGAAACGCAATGGTAACACCATGGACATGTTCAGGAAAACCATGTAAAACACAGTTTCTAAAGGGTTATTGACCGCGCTTTCAAGTCAATTTGCATTAGTATTCCTTTTAAACCAAGCCAATGATTGATGCTTCAACGCAAAGTTGGGTCAATCATTGGGATTTACTTATTGAATTTCAGCACCAAATTCTGGGTGAGTGAATGCATCTAGTTTCCTCGCAAATCATCCAAATTCGAGCTTGTTTGAAAATCATGGGAACACCCCAACAAATCTCAAATCATCACAAATCCCATAGCTAGTCATGTTAGTCATCATATATGTTAATGTTCCCCATGGGCCATGGCCATTGGGAGCCCATCCCTAACAGCTTCCCCGAAGGCCATAAAAGAAGCAGCCTTCGAAAACTCAGCGTGTCCAGTAATCATCACTCTGGAGAATTATTTGTCGCCTGATGGGCAAAGGCTGGGAACTGGTGACATGGAAGGGTGGTGACAGAAAGGGAAGGGGATTAGGAAGGATGCTGGGTGAAACATGAGGAAAGAAGCAACTCATATGAGTTTGTTGGAACATATGGTACTTCATGGTACTTCCAAAGTTGATGCTTGATCATTAGTTTCATTTAGTTTCCTTGTTGCACAGCGATTTTAGGGGTATATCCATATTTCTAGACTATATAATTCAATTTCCCTGAATTCAAGACGAAACCTTACCAATGGAGGCCCAACAATGATTTTACTCCTCTGCATTGCCCAAATGTTGGATTCCATACACAATTTTGGGGATGCATAAAAAGAACAGCCTTGCTACATAGTACTCATCACATTGGGCAGCGTAAACAACGCATGGCTGTTTCTGAAGATTAAAATACCCTAAGACAATCCAAAGCCAACGGTTCCCCCCTGTTTCTTAAATGCGCCTACTTATTGCTACAAAATTATGTATGTATTAATAATATTAATATGGTCATTTAACGTAGCTATGCAAAATTGTCATTTCCAAAAAATGGTAAATCAATGTAAATCATAAATCAGCTACTATATAGTATTTACAATAGGCTATGTTCCAAATGTGAAATAACCAGCGGCTATGAATTTCACATGTCAAAATCCATCCCGAAAAATGGGATGATCATCCCTGATGAATTTTTGTACACCTTGGGTGGTTCACTGGTTTATATATATATAACTATATATACAGTATATTATATATATACTACATCGAGGGATCTAAACATCATGTACAAAAAACTAACTATTATATAAACATATTTATATAAAAACTACCAAGTTCATGTTTTTTTTTCATGTTGTTTTCAGGATATGAATGCAAAGAAAATCATTGTTTTCATAGTTCAGATAGCCAGTTCAAGCATGACGATCGGAGGAGATGTGCCAGTCTCCTGCTGGATGTGCTGGGTGATTCACTGTATGTACCGAGCCAGCTGGGCAGGGTGGGTGAAATGACCGGTTACAGTAGTATTCCCATGATATTCTATTACTTTTTGATAAGCATCCACATTAAACGAAGCTGTATCAAGGTTTTTATCAACTCAATCAACCATGGTATTATTTTAATGGCTCATGTGATGCAATCGTCCAATGATGTACTTTCTTTGTCCGCTTATGAGGCAAGGCTGGGTACTTCAACAGAGTTTATGATAAACAATGGATGGTTGACTATGACAAGACATGGGCCAAATCGTTCAGATATGATTTCAAGTTGGTCAAAGGCTTTAGACGCCCCAAATACCTGTGGAAACAGTTCGTAATGTTTTGCTGATTGACGGAACATCAAAAGAGTCCCATAGTGACGTGTGATTGGAACATACTGACAGCCTCAGGTCCTGTTGAGTTAGGGTTTGCATACGGTCATAGATTGAAAAGACCATCCCGTCCCCTCATAATATTAAATCAGCCCAACGAGGGACCCATTTTTTATCAACAGATCATAATGATCCAATACTAAACATATTCATGTTGGATCATATTGTATTGAATTGATATATAGAATATTATAGAATGCGGCTTTTGTTGTTGATATTTCATATATTTCATCTTCATGGAAACAACAATCCCATAGGATCCATGTATGCTATATATGGTAACATGGATCCCATCAATATACCCCCTTTATGTTAGCATATATACCATACATGGATCCTATGGGAATTATTAAAAAAAACACCATCCTACACGTCTTAAAGGGGCACCTGGTCACTTGAGGTGCCGCCCCCGCAGATCTTCGAGTGGCCTCCACCGGGAGAGCTGCTGAAACGCTTTCTGTTGCGGGACAAGTGGAGCTCTCAGAGCGCTGAAATAGTGCGAAGGCTAGCTAAAAGCAGCTAAGTTAACCATGGTTTATGGAAATTCACTATGGTTCATGATGGTTTATGGATGTTTATAGAATTTTATATATGGTAGATACATATAGATATCTATATTGCTTGACATGAACATGGAGATGAGTTTGAAAAAAGTCTCCGAACCTCGACCTGAAGTGTTGACAAGAACTGCGTTTTTGGAAAGGACACCAATCCATTGTCTTTTTTTTTTTAAAATATGAGTTCAGTATAATTAAGTATGGTATATGTTCAACCGTAGTCGTCATGATCATATTGTTTCCTTTCATGGCATGATGGTCCCCAGTGACCAATCCAGAAAATCTCCGGAGATCTCGTTTGCGAAAAAGGAAAAGACCACCTTAACTAGCCAAGAGGGCTTGGTTAAAACATGTGAAAAACCATGATAAACCATCTTAAACCATGTTAAAATCATGTTGTATATGTGAAAAAACCTTGGATGGGCACTTTAACACTTGAATATTTGCTATAAATGGGAAGCATTTACTAGCAACAAAGACAGGGTATCTGAGATTGGTGCACGGATCCCGGAATTTGCTGTACCCGGTAATGTACAGACAGTATGTATGTACATATATCTGCGTAAATTATAACGACCTCACTGCGACCTCACTGGAAATCATGGTTAATAAGGGAAATCATCCCCAAATGGGCTTAATTCAGGTTAGTGAAATATTATAATTTACCCAGATAGAATGTGAATCGGATGCTGTTTTTCCAATGTTTTCGTTACCATCGGCCCACCATTTGGTCGGTCAATTCACCAGGTCTTGGCATTCTGAGGACGCTGCAACTTGGCCAAAAAGATTTCTGGTACCCGGAGATTTGGTGGGCATAAAAAAAAAACGCACCAAATGAAGAGATGAAGAAAAAGGCAACTCAAATTGTCAGAAACCAAAAAGACCGGAAAAGAGAAACATGGGAAGACAATGGGAATTTATGAATATTTATGATGGAAATTGATGGATTGATGGATTTTTTTCATAAGCGACAAGCATTTTGGTTCTGAACATGGGGTGCATCCGGGAATCGTTGGTGATCTTTTGTTGAGCAAATCCAAGGAAAAGCACGGCGCCTCTCCAGTGTCCATGCGAACGTGGCATTGGAAAATCCCTCATTATTCAGATATGTTCAGATAATCCCTCATTTATATTCACCCATAGGATCCATGGTGCTGGTATATATATGCTAACATAAAGGGGGTATATTGATGGGATCCATGTTACCATATATAGCAGCATCATGGATCCGTCATGGGTAATTTATAGATGATGTTCCCAAAAAGAAGCCGCGTTTCTTCAGAACCCGCGGCCCAGTCCCCGAAGTCCAATGCTGCGAGCCCATGCCCACGTGCGGCACGGGTGCCAGAGCTTCACAGGTGGGACCAAGATGACTCGGGAAGATTCCGGGATTACCCTCTGGTGATTTAACAGTTTGCTATGGAAAAATCACCTTTTTTTAATAGGTAAACCATCTATTTCTATGGACCATTTTCCATGGACTATTAATAGGTAAATCATCTATAATGGAGTAACTATGG